>JAMPIT010000159.1:0-128561 GCA_026261815.1 Monarcha castaneiventris obscurior | reverse complement strand
GGGTCCTGAGGACAGATTTTTGGGGTCCTGGGGCATCCTGGGGGGCTTTTAGGGGGTCCTGGGGGATTGGGGGGGGGGATCTTGGGGGTCCTGGGGGGGGGGTGGGGGAATTTTTGGACTCTTGGCTGTGCTCGGAGAGGATTTTGGGGGTGTCCTGAGGGGGCTCTGGGGAGAGCACAAAATACCCCAGGGAGTGAATTTGGGGTGGGTGTGGAGGGGGTCCCGCTGCCCCCCACCCCCAGCCCCATTTCACACCCCCCCCACCCCATTTTCCCCCCCCCCAGCTCGGTGGTCGTGGGCAGCGCCCGGGGGGACGTGGCCGTCATCGACCTGCGCAAAGGTGAGGAGGGGGTTTTTGGGGGGTCCCGGGGGGGGGGTTTTTGGAGGTCCCAGAGGGGTTTTGGGGGTCCTGACCCCCTTTAGGACCCCCCTGACCCCCCCGGTGCCCCCCCAGGGCGGGTGCTGAGGGCACTGAAGGGTTTTGCGGGGGGGGTCCGGGGGCTGCAGTGCCACCCCCGGCTGCCACTTGTGGCCTCCTGCGGCCTCGACCGATGCCTGAGGCTGCACCAGCTGCGGGATGGGAGCCTCTGCCACAAGGTGGGGACACCCCAAAAACCCCCCCGAGACCCCTCCCCAAATTCCTGACACCCCCTGGGCCCCCCAACCCCCTCCCACTTGGGGTTTTGGTTTTGCCCCCGGACCCCTCCCCAAATTCCTGAACCCCCGGCCCCCTTTTGGTGGGGGGGTGTGGGGGGTGGGTGGTTTTTGGTTTTGTTTTGGGGTTTTGGGGTTGTTTTGGGTGGGGGGGTGTGGGGGGTTGGGTGGTTTTTGGTGTTTTTGGTTTTGGACCCCCCCGGACCCCTCCCCAATTCCTGACACCCCTGGGCCCCCCAACCCCCTCCACTTCCTCAATCCCCTGCGGCTGCAGCACGCCCACGTGGGGGGGGGGGATACTGTGAAAGCCCAAAACCCCCCCAGGACCCTCCCCCAAACCCTTGGCACCCCCCAAAATTCCCTCCGAGACCCCTCCCCAAATCACTCCAAATTCCTGGGACCCCTTGGGACCCCCTCCCCCCCAATCTCCCTGTGGCAGTTCCGTGATGGGGACACTGGGACCCCCAAGACCCCCCAAAGCTCCCCCAAAACCCCTCTGGGACCCCTCAAATCCCCCTGGGACCCTCCAAATCCCCCCTTGGACCCCTCAAATCCCCCTGGGATCACCCCAAAACCCTGCTGGGACCCCCGAAATCCCCCTGGGACCCCCCGAAAACCCCTCAAATTCCCCTGGGACCCCCAAGACCCCCCAAAGCCCCCCCAAAACCCCTCTAGGACCCCTCAAACCCCCTGGGACCACCCCAAAACCCCCCTGGGACCCCCAAAACCCCTCTGGGACCCCCCAAACCCCTCTGGGACCACCCCAAAACCCCCCCAGTCACCCTGAGACCACCCCCAGACCCTTAAGACCCCCCCCAGATCCCCCCCAAATCCCCTGGGATCCCCTCCCAAACCTCTGCAATCACCTCAAAATCCCCCCCAAAACTCCTCCCAAAACCCCCCCGGGACCTCCCCAAACTCCTGAGATTTATCCCCAAACCCCCAGACCCCAAAAAAGCCCCAAACCCCCCCAAAAATCCCCTGAGCCCCCCCCGAGCCGCCCCCACTCCCCCCAGGTGTACCTGAAGTCGCGCCTCACCTGCCTCCTGCTGAACACGCGCCTGGACTGGGAGGTGAGACCCCGCCCCGGGCGGTTTTTGGGGGGTCTGGGGGTGCCCCCCACCCCTGTAACCCCCCTTTTACCCCCCCCCCAGGCTCAGGAGGAGCCCCCTGCCCAAAAAGGGGTGAAGGATGAGGAGGCAGACGAGCTCTGGGACGCCCTGGAGTCCGTGTCCACCCCCAGGAAGGGCAAGAAACGGAAAAATTCGGGGATTTGAGGGGTCCCGGGACCCCCCCAAAGCCCCCCCTGAGCCCCCTCCCCTTTGTACATAATGTCCAAAATGTGGTTAATAAATGTGATTTTGAGGTTTTTGAATGTAAATTGGGATTTTTGCGGGAATTTGGGTCAAGGGGGTGCTGGGATGAGCGGAGAAGGAATTTGGGGAGGGGTCCAGAGCCCCCAACCCCAAACGCGGCCCCTTTAAATCCTTTGGCTCCGCCCCTCGGTGGGTTTAGCTCCGCCCTTGGCGCTTCGGTGATTTCCGGAAGCGCTCGGCTCTCTGGCTCCGCCCCCGCCTTCGTCCGCCAATCCCTGAGCTCGGCGCCACTCGGGGATGTTCGGCTCCGTTTCGGTTCGCTCTACACTCGGGTGTTTCCGTCAGCGCTCGGCTCTTTCCGCCGCCCCCATAGAGAACCATTGTCCCGCGAACCCCTCTCATTACCACCGCCGTAATCAGCACTAATTAAGCTCTTCTCTTTAATGAGCGCTCATTAACCACCCCGCCAGCTGCTCAGCTACTCGTGTCAACCCCCTCAAAGCCGCTTTCACCCCTAAACCCCTTGGAATTCCCCTTGAAAACAGGCGAAGAACAGGAAATAAGGGTGTTGGGGGGGCTCATTAAGCTAATTAACACCCCGATAATTAGCGGCCCTCCCGGAATCACCCCCCAGCGGACACCCGGAGAGCTCCGGGGTGGCGAATTCGGGGAGGGGGAGTTGAGAGGAGTCGGGGCCATTTCGAGGGGGCTGATTTTGGGGGGTATCCAGGGGGTGCCAACGACAGCGCGGCGGCTGTCGCGATAGAGCCGCGATATTTACCAATTATCGATGATTTCAGCCTATTTTTGACTGATTTGAGGTCTCCAAGGGGCGTGCAGCGCTCTCGGAGGTGCTGCGATGCCGGGACGATGCAGAGGGAGGAGGCTCCGGGTGACACCGAGTGACAGAGGCGTGGCTGATACCGCGATAGAATCACGATAAATGTCCCAATTTAGACGTTTTCCATTTATTTTCCCGTCTATTTTCGACCAGTTCAGGTCCCCGTGGGGGTGCACCGCTCCCGGAGGCGCTGCGATGCCGGGACGATGCGCGGAGCGGAGGGAGGAGGCTGCGGGGTGTTACTGAGTGACTGAAAGTGGCTGATACCGAGATAAAGTTGCGATAAATATCGTTTTTGATATTTTAGCTCTGTTTTTGACCAAGTAAAGGTCCGCGGTTGGGGTGCAGCGTTCCCGGAAGCGCTGCAATAGCGGGACAATGCACGGAGCGGAGGAAACAAACACCAGGGTGACACCGAGCATACTCAACACCGTAATGAAACCAAATAAAGGTTACATTTTTGATATTTTGGATCTATTTTTCACTAACGAAAGGTCCCCGTGCGGGGTGCAGCGTTCTCGGAGGCGCTGCAATGCCGGGACGATGCTCGGAGCAGAAGGAGCCAGCACCGGGGTGATACCCAGTGACAGAAACCTGGCTGGTACGGCTATGAAACATAAAGAAAGACCCCATTATTAATATTTTAGATCTATCTTTTTCCATTAAAAGGTCCCCGTGCGGGGTGCAGCGTTCCCGGAGGCACTGCAATACCGGGACAGAGCACGGAGCGGAGGGAACAAGCTCCGGGGTGACATCGAGCGCCAGAAGCGTGATTAATATCGGGATAAAGTCATGATAAATATTCAATATATGGTACTTTGGATCTATTTTTTCACCAAGGAGAGGTCCCCGGGTGGGGCGCACCGTTCCCGAGGCGCTGCGATGCCGGGACGATGCGCGGAGCACAGAGAGGAGGCTCCGGGGTGACACCGAGGGACAGAAGTGTGGCTGATACCGCGATAAAGCCAGGTAAAGTTCCATTTTTGACCTTTTTGATCTGTTTTTAACCAATGAAAGGTCCCCGGGTGGGGCGCACCGTTCCCGAGGCGCTGCGATACCGGGACGATGCAGAGGGAGGAGGCTCCGGGTGACACCGAGTGACAGAGGCGTGGCTGATACCGCGATAGAATCACGATAAAGCCCAATTTAGACTTTCCATACCTCTTTTTCACCAGTTCAGGTCCCCGTGGGGGTGCACCGTTCCCGGAGGCGCTGCGATGCCGGGACGAGCGCGGAGCACAGAGAGGAGGCTCCGGGGTGACACCGAGGGACAGAAGCGTGGCTGCTACCGCTACAATGTTGAGACAAATATCAAATTTACATTTTGGATCTCTTTTTAACCAAACAGGTCTCCGTGCGGGGTGCACCGTTCCCGGAGGCACTGCAATAGCGGGACAACGCAAAAACCGGGGGAAGCGAGCTCCGGAGTGACAGCGAGTGAGAAGCGCGGATGTCACCACGATAGAGCCATGAAAAACTCATTTTTAGTATTTCGGTCTGTTTTTAACCAGCAAAAGGTCCCCGTGCGGGGTGCACCGTTCCCGGAGGCACTGCAATACCGGGACGATGCGCGGAGCGGAGGGAGCAAGCTCCGGGTCCAACTCCCGAGCCCAAAAATCCGTTTAATATGAAGTCCTCTCATCGAGGACGTATCAGATATTAAACTGATAAGAACAGATACTACACTTGATCTTAGCCAAAAGGCCGAGAAGCGATGCCCGGCGCCGCCCGCCCCGCGCTGCCGGCCCCGCCCGCCCCGCCCGCACCTCACGGTGCCCCCGCACCGCCCCCGGGCCCTGCCCGGCCCCGGCCCGGCCTCTTCGCTCCGGGACTGCCGCGCTCTGCTCCCGCGCTCCGTGCGCGCCGAGCCCCCAAATCCCCGAAATCTGCCCCAAAAAATGCTCCCGTGATGCCGTTCGCGCTGTCGCCTTGGTAATTTGCATAACCGCGCCGCTTGTTAGTGAAACGGCTCCGGAGCTCTATGGGGGAGGGGCGGTCCCAGACCCCCGGGTTTTCCATCGGGGACCAGTTTTTGGCTATGACGTCACCGACCCCCCCTTCAGCCCCCTCCCCTTTCTGCAGAGCCGGGGGCGGGGCTGGCAGTGACGTCACGGAGGTGCCACGCCCAGTCCCGGCAGGGTGTGGCCCGGGCCGGGGGTGGGCGTGGCCGGATGTGAGCGGCGGGGGCGGGGCCGGCTCGGGGAGGGTTTTTTTTGGGGGGCTTCATCCCGCAGGTGGCTGAGCCCAGAGGGGACCCCCAGGGCCACCCCCTGCCCCCCCCGGGGCCTCTCCCCATCCCCTATAGCCCCTTCCCCTATAGCCCCTTCCCCTATAGCGGCACCCCTATAGCGGCATCCCCCATCCCCTATAGCCCCGTCCCCTATAGCGGCATCCCCGCGCTCTCCAAATCCCCTATAGCGCCATCCCCTATAGCGGCATCCCCCTTCCCCTATAGCCCCTTCCCCTAAAGCTCCATCCCCTATAGCTCCATCCCCTATAGCCCCATCCCCTATAGCGCCCTCCCCCATCCCCTATAGGGCCCGCCCGCCTGCCCCTATAGCTCCCTCCCCTACAGACCCCCTCCCTACAGGGCAGCCCGACCCCTCCCCTATAAACCCCCTCCCATAGGGGTTTCTCCCCCTATAGCTCAGCCCCCACAGCCCCCAACCCTTCCGGGCCCCCCAGCGCTGCCCTCTATAGGATGAGCCCCTATAGCCCTGCCCCCCCCGGCCCCTAAAGCCCCCCCCCAGGGCCCCCCCAGCCCCCCGAAGCTGCCTCGAGACCCCCTCGGGGGGGCATCTATAGGGTGAATCCATAGGGGACCCCCCCCCCGCCCCCCGGGGATGGAATTCCTGCGGCGCCGCCTCTCGGACGGGAATTTCCTGGCGGGGGGGATGGGCGGGGACCCCCCCGGGGCGGGGCCGGGGGTGGGGGGGACCCCCCCCGGTGGGGGAGGGGCGGGGAGACCCCTGCGGACCCCCCCCACGGCCCCGCTGCTGCTCGTGATCGCCCCCCCCGGCACCGACTGGTACGTTTGGGGGACCCCCCCGCTCCCCAAAATTCCCCATGATGGGACCCCCCCCAAATCCCACCCCCACCCCGGGACCCCCCCCCAAATCCCCCTGGTGGGGACCCTCCCAAACCCTCCCTCATGGGGATCCCTCCCCCAAATTCCAGCCCCCCAGGACCCCCCGAATTTCCCCTGATTGGGACCCCCCCAAGACCCTCCCCCACCCTGGGACCCCCCCCCCCAAAATTCCCCATGATGGAGACCCCCCCCAGATCCCCCCCCCACCCCGGGACCCCCCCTAAATACCCCTGGGGGGGACCCTCCCAAACCCTCCCTCATTGGGACCCCACCCCAGATTCCACCCCCCCAAATTCCCCCTGATTGGGACCCCCCCAAGACCCCCCCCACCCTGGGACACCCCCCCCCCCAAAATTTCCCCCTCATGGAGACCCCCAAATGCCCCTCCCCCCCCTTCCCTGGACCCCCAAATCTTTGAGACCCCCCCCCCTTGGGACTCCCCTCCCCCTCCATCTCCTGGGGAGGGGGCAGTTTTTAGGGGGTGGGGGCAGTTTTTAGGGGGTGGGGGGGGTTTAAGATTTGTGGGGTGGTTTTTTTTGGGGGGGAGGGGAGGGGGAATTTTGGGGCCTCTCCATTTTTGGGGTTCCCCCCCCCCCAGGGTGAAACCCTTCAAGGGTAAATCCGTGCACGGGGACGTGGAGCTGCGCGTGGAGCAGGTGAGTTTTGGGGGACCCCCCCCCCTTTTCTTTCCCTTCCCCTAATTTTGGGACCCCCCCATCCCAAATTTTGGGGTTCAGGCAACTTTAATGGGGAGGTTTCCTGGAAATCCCCTGGATTTAAGGGCTTCTCCTCAATTTTGGGGTGCTCTGAACCTCCCCTTCCCCCCCCAGTTTGGGGTTTCAAGGTCAGCGAGGATTTGGGGTTCCCTATCGGGGGGGGGTCTCTGGGGGGGGGAATTTTGGGGTGCCCTGAAATCTTTTCCTTATCTCGCTTCCGAGATTTTTTTTTTGGGGTCCCCTCGAGGTTTTGGGGCCTCGGTTCCCCCCCTGAAATTCAGGTGCCCCTAAACCCCCCCCTCCCCCATTCCTCGATCCAAATTTGGGGGGTTCAGGGAAGCTTTTGGGGGAAAAAACCAGAATTTTGGGGGGAGGCCCCTCCTAAATTTTAGAGTCCCCCACGTGAGATTTTCAAACCCCTTTCCCCCACCCTCCAAATTTTGAACCTAAATCTCTTTTCTCAACCCGATTTTTGGGGCTCCAGACAGGTTTGGGGCGGGATTGAGGGATCCCAGGGAGGTTTTTTTGGGGGACCCAAGGAGGTTTTGGGGGTGTCCCCCCCCCGCCCCCTCCTCCCCCCCCTGGATTTTGGGGTCCCCCAGGCTCAGTTCTCGGAGCTCTCCTTGGCCGCCTCCACCCACGGCGCCCTCAGCGTCACCATCGACTCCCCCCGGGGGGGCACCAGGTGAGATTTTGGGGGCCCCCCCTCAATTTTGGGGTTGAAATTTGGGGTTCTGGGTGTTCCCCTCTCATTTGTGGGGTTAAAATTTAGGATTCTGGGCGTCCCCCGTTCATTTTTGGGGCTGAAATTTGGGGTTCTGGGGGTCCCTTCTCATTTCTGGGGCTGAAATTTGGGGTTCTTGGTGTCCCCCATTCATTTTTGGGGCTGAAATTTGAGATCCTGGGGTCCCCCCCTCAATTTTTGAGTTGAAATTCGTGGTTCTGCGTGTCCCCCCCTCTTTTTGGGGCTGAAATTTGGGGTTCTGGGGTTCTCCTTTCATTTGTGGGGTTAAAATTTAGGATTGTGGATGTCCCCCGTTCATTTTTGGGGCTGAAATTTGGGGTGTCGGGGGTTAATTTGGGGGTTAAGGAGATTTTTTTGGGGGGGGCACCAGAGGAGATTTGGGGCCGTGGGGAGGATTTTAGGGGGGTGCAGGATGGAAACTCGGGGTTCAGGGCGGGTTTTTGGGGCACCAATCGGAATTTTGGGGTGGGGCAGAGAATTTTTAACCCCGAGTGTTTTTTTTGGTGGGGGGAGAGAGGAACAAAGCGAAAATTTGGGGCTGAAATTGAATTTTTGGGGTGGATTTTTTTGGGAATTTTGGGGGGGGGGGGGATTTGGGAAGGGAAGGGGGGGGAGGTTGGGAAATTTGGGGACCCCCCCAGACCCCCCCCCCCCCCCCCCCTCCCCCCCCCAAGGCGGGTGCGCCCCGATTTCGTCCTGGTGCGGGAGACCCCCGAGGGGGGGGCGGGGGACGCCCCCCGGAAGCTCCTGGTGGGGCTGCATTTGGGGGGGGTCCCCAGCACCGACCCCCTCCCCGCCCTGTACGGCTTCGCCCACCCCCCCTGCCTGGTGCGTGCGGCACTGGGAGGCACTGGGAGGGACTGGGAGGGACTGGGAGGGACTGGAAGGGACTGGGAGGGATTTGGGGACCAATTGGGGGGCACTGGGGGGCACTGGGAGGGCAATGGGAGGGACTGGGGAGGACAGGGAGGGGACTGGGAGAAACTGGGAGGGACTGGGGGGGACTGGGAGGGACTGGGGGGGACTGGGAGGGGCTGGGGGGCAGTGGGGGGTGCTGGGAGGCACTGGAGGGGGACTGGGGGGGCACTGGGAGGGACTGGGAGGACTGGAAGGGGACTGGGAGGGATTTGGGGGCACTGGGGGGGATTGGGAGGGGGCTGGGTGGGCCTGGGGGGCACTGGGAGGCACTGGGAGGGATTTGGAGGCACTGGGAGGAACTGGGAGGGGACTGGGAGGGATTTGAGGGCCCTGGGGGGGACTGGGGGGCACTGGGAGGGACTGGTGGGGACTGGGAAGGACTGAGGGCACTGGGAGGGCAGTGGGTGGGACTGGGAGGAACTGGGGGGCACTGGGAGCACTGGGGGGCACTGGGGGGCACTGGGAGCACTGGGGGGCACTGGGAGGCACTGGGAGCACTGGGCAGAGCGGTTGCCCCGGCCCTTGACGCTCCCGGTGCTCCCAGTTTGCCCAGTTGGCTCGGCTGCAGCGGGAACTGGGCCCCGAGGCCTTTCCACTGGTGCCGCAGCGCTTCTGCAACCGGCCCCGGGGACTGGTGAGCACTGGGAGGCACTGGGAGGGACTGGGGGGCACGGGGGGGCACTGGGTGGGGACTGGAGGGCACTGGGAGGAGACTGGGAGGGACTGGGGGGCACTGGGAGGCACTGGGGGGCACTGGGAGGAACTGGGAGGCACTGGGGGGCACTGGGAGGGACTGGGAGGAGACTGGGGGGCACTGGGAGAACTGGGAGGGACTGGGATCTGTTTTGGAGCAAGTGGGGGGTGTCACTGGGAGGCCACTGATGTGTTACTGGTGTCACTGGTGTCCCACTGGTCTTACTGGTGTCACTGGTGTCCCACTGGTCTTACTGGTGTCACTGGTTGGTCACTGGTGTCACACTGGTGTTACTGGTGTCACTGGTGTGTTACTGGTGTCACTGGGAAGGTCACTGGTGTTACTGGTGTGTACATGGTGTGCCTGGTGTACTGGTCACACTGGTGTGTCACTGGTGTTACTGGTGTGTCACTGGTGTTACTGGTGTGTTACTGGTGTCTCACTGGTGTGTCACTGGTGTGTTACTGGTGTCACTGGTGTCTCACTGGTGTCACTGGTGTGTTACTGGTCACACTGGTGTTACTGGTGTGTCACTGGTGTCTCACTGGTGTTACTGGTGTGTCACTGGTGTTACTGGTGTTACTGGTGTTACTGGTGTGTCACTGGTGTCTCACTGGTGTTACTGGTGTGTTACTGGTGTTACTGGTGTGTCACTGGTGTTACTGGTGTGTCACTGGTGTCACTGGTGTCTCACTGGTGTTACTGGTGTTTACTGGTGTTACTGGTGTGTCACTGGTGTTACTGGTGTGTTACTGGTGTTACTGGTGTTTACTGGTGTCACTGGTGTCTCACTGGTGTTACTGGTGTGTCACTGGTGTTACTGGTGTTACTGGTGTTACTGGTGTGTCACTGGTGTCCACTGGTGTTACTGGTGTTTACTGGTGTTACTGGTGTGTCACTGGTGTTACTGGTGTGTACTGGTGTCACTGGTGTCTCACTGGTGTTACTGGTGTGTTACTGGTGTTACTGGTGTGTCACTGGTGTTACTGGTGTGTCACTGGTGTCTCACTGGTGTTACTGGTGTTTACTGGTGTTACTGGTGTTCACTGGTGTTACTGGTGTGTACTGGTGTTACTGGTGTTCACTGGTGTTACTGGTGTCTCACTGGTGTTACTGGTGTGTCACTGGTGTTACTGGTGTGTTACTGGTGTCACTGGTGTGTCACTGGTGTTACTGGTGTGTTACTGGTGTTACTGGTGTTACTGGTGTTACTGGTGTGTCACTGGTGTCTCACTGGTGTTACTGGTGTGTTACTGGTGTTACTGGTGTGTCACTGGTGTTACTGGTGTGTTACTGGTGTTACTGGTGTGTCACTGGTGTTACTGGTGTCTCACTGGTGTCACTGGTGTGTCACTGGTGTTACTGGTGTGTTACTGGTGTCACTGGTGTTCACTGGTGTTACTGGTGTGTTACTGGTGTTACTGGTGTTACTGGTGTTACTGGTGTGTCACTGGTGTCTCACTGGTGTTACTGGTGTGTTACTGGTGTTACTGGTGTGTCACTGGTGTTACTGGTGTGTTACTGGTGTTACTGGTGTGTCACTGGTGTTACTGGTGTGTCACTGGTGTTACTGGTGTGTTACTGGTGTTACTGGTGTGCCCCCAGCTCTCCGGCCCCACCTTCCCCATGACGGTGACGCTCAGCCCCGCCCCCGCCGGGGTGGGACAGGTGAGACCCCGCCCCTCCCAGTGGGCGTGGCCTGTGCTGGACACACCCAGGGTGGGATTTGAGGGTGGGCGTGGCCCAGAGGAGAAGAAACACCATTGGGGCGTGGCTAAAGGGGGTGTGGCCTTTTGGGGTGTGGCTTCTCTGGGCAGGGCTCTGACTGGGCGTGGCTTTTTGGGGTGTGGCTCAGGGTGGGCGTGGCTCAGGGTGGGCGTGGCCTTTTGGAATGTGACGATGTTGGCATGGCTCGGTGGGCGTGGCTCGGGGTGGGCGTGGCTCGGTGGGCGTGGCTCTGACTGGGTGTGACATTTGGGGGCTGTGGCTCAGGGTGGGCGTGGCTCAGGGTGGGCGTGGCTCAGGGTGGGCGTGGCATTTTGGGGATGTGACTATACGGGCGTGGCTCGGGGTGGGCGTGGCTCAGGGTGGGCGTGGCTCAGGGTGGGCGTGGCTCGGGGTGGGCGTGGCTCGGGGTGGGCGTGGCATTTTGGGGATGAGACTATACGGGCGTGGCTCGGGGTGGGCGTGGCTCGGTGGGCGTGGCTCGGGGCGGGGTTTCTCACCTGTCCCCGCCCCCCAGGTGCGCGTGGGCTCCCCGCAGCTGCTGGGGGCGGTGGCGGCCGCCATGGGCGGGGCCCGGGCGGGGGCCTTGGTGCGGGGGGGCCCCGGGGGAACCCAAAGGCTGCGGGTGCAGCGCATCGGGGACGAGTACCGGGCCCTGAGGTGAGGCACTGGGGGGCACTGGGAGGGACTGGGGGGCACTGGGAGGGCACTGGGAGGGGACTGGGAGGGACTGGGGGCACTGGGAGGGACTGGGGGGGACTGGGAGGGGACTGAGGGGCACTGGGAGGGAACTGGGAGGGACTGGGAGGCACTGGGAGGGAACTGGGAGGGACTGGGAGGGACTGGGAGGGGATTGGGAGGGACTGGGAGGGAACTGGGAGGGACTGGGAGGGAACTGGGAGGGAGTGGGAGGGATTGGGAGGGACTGGGAGGGAACTGGGAGGGACTGGGAGGGACTGGGAGGGAACTGGGAGGAACTGGGAGGGCACTGGGGTGTGTGGGCGTGGCCTCATCATAGGGGGCGTGGCCTCATCCAGGTGGGCGTGGCTTGGGCGGTTCCAGAGCGGGTTTCTGAGGGGGCGGGGCTTGCAGGGGTCACTGGGGGGGGTCCCGGGGGGTTTTTGGGACCCCCCCGGACACGTCCCTGCCCCTCCCCCCCCAGGTGGTCCCTGGGCTCTGGGGACGCTGCGGGGGAGGGGCCGCAGGTGGAGCCGGTGGCCCTGAGCCCCAGGTGAGCGAGGGGGCGGGGCCTGAGCCTCGAGGGGGCAGGGCCTGAGGTGCCAGGGGGCGTGGCCTGAGCCGCGAGGGGGCGTGGCATTCTGTGGTGGGCGGAGCCTGAGGAGGGCATAGCGCTAGAAGGGGTGTGGGCGGCACATGGGTATGCAAAAGGGGAGGGGCCATGCAAACAGGGCGTGGCCATTGGGGGCGTGGCTCTGTGTGGTGGGTGGGGTCTACGAGGGCGTGGCTGTTGAAGAGGCGGGGCTATGCAGATAGGGAGGGGCCCTCGAAGGGGCGTGGCTTTGTGTGGTGGGCGGGGTCTAAGAGGCTGTAGGTGTTGAAGGGGCGTGGCCATGCAAAAAAGGCATGGCTATTCCAAAGAGACATGACTATGCAAAAAAGAGGCGTGGCTATGGAAATGGGGCGTGGCTATGGAAATAGGGCGTGGCCATCAGAAGGGGCGTGGCTTTCACGGGCGTGGTTCTCCCCTCTGAACTGAAGCACTGGGGTGGGGCAAGGGGGGGCGTGGCAGTGTGGGCGTGGCTCCAGGGAAGGGGCAGGAGGGGTGGGGCTGTGATGTGGGCGTGGCTCAGGTGAGGGGGCGTGGCCCAGGCGAGGGGGCGTGGCCGCGCTGAGCCCCGCCCCTGGCCGCAGGCACCGCGGGTGGGTGGACGCCTGCTCCGGCCTCTTCGGGGGCGTCGACATCTGCGGGGTGGAGGCGCTGAGGGGCCCCGACGGGCAGGAGCACATCGTGCAGGTAACCCCCACAGCTGGCACAGCTGGGCACGGCTGGGGCACACCTGGGGCACACCTGGGGCACACCTGGGGCATGTGGGGCACACCCGGGACACCTGGGACACACCTGGGGCTCACCTGAGACACCCGGAGCACACCTGAGGTAGGTCTGGAGCACACCTAGGGCACCCTGGGCACACCTGGGGCACACCTGGGGCATGTAGGACACACCTGAGACACCTGGGGCACACCTGGGCACACCTGGGCACACCTGGGACACACCTGGGGTGCATCTGGGGCACACCTGGGCACACCTGGGCACACCTGGGACACACCTGGGGCACACCTGGGGCATGTGGGGCACCTGGGGTACAGCTGGGGCACAGCTGGGACATACCTGGGGCATGTAGGACACACCTGAGACACCTGGGGCACACCTGGGGCACACCTGGGGCACACCTGGGCACACCTGGGACAGCTGGAGCACACCTAGAAGACCTGGGGACCCCCCCGGACACCTGAGGCACACCTGGGGCATGTGGGGCACACCTGGGACAGCTGGAGCACACCTAGAAGACCTGGGGACCCCCCCGGACACCTGGGCACACCTGGGGCATGTGGGGCACACCTGGGGCACACCTGGGGCACACCTGGGGCACCTGGGCACACCTGGGGCACAGCTGGGACACACATGGGACACCTGGAGCACACCTTGGGTATGTCTGGAACATCTGGGGCACACCTGGGGCACACCTGGGGCACACCTGGGCAGACCTGGGCACACCTGGGCAGACCTGGGGCATGTGGGGCACCTGGGGCACTCCTGGGCACACCTGGGCACAGCTGGGGCACACCTGGGCACACCTTGGGTACGTCTGGAACACCTGGGACTCACCTGGGGCATGTGGGGCACACCTGGGGCACACCTGGGGCACACCTGGGCACACCTGGGACACCTGGGGCACACCTGGGGCATGTGGGGCACACCTGGGGCACACCTGGGCACACCTGGGACTCACCTGACACCTGCATCTGCCCACCCCTGGGGTTCTCCTGAGCCCCCCCTCCCCCATCCCTGGCCTCCCCTGCACACCTGAGCCCCTCCCCCACCCACACACACCTGAGCCCCTCCCCCACCCACACCTGAGCCCCTCCCCCCGCAGGTTCTGGGCTCGTGGCTGCCGCTGCTGGGCCCGGGGGCGGCCGAGGACCGGGGCCGCATCGTGGAGCTCGTGCTGGCCCGGATGAGGGAGGAGCTGCCCCGCCCTCGGAGCCCCTCCCCCGCCCGGCCACGCCCACAGGTAACGGCCCCTCCCCCCACATATCCCCCCCCCAATTCCCTTCCCCCCCCCCAAATGTTGAATCGCTGCTTTTTTGTGCCCCTCCCCTCCCCCCCCCCAGGTGTCGGCGACGTCGGCGTCCCCCCGGGCGGGGACCCCCCCTCAGCAGAGACCCCAACCCCAGGGTGAGCGACCCCCACCCCTCCCCCACCCCTCCGTCAACCCCCTCCCCAATTTAGGGACCCCCAAAAACCCCGGGGAGGCTCCAGAATTTGGGGTTGGGGTTAATGTGGGGGGGAGGGGGCTCCTCAAAATGCAGAGAGGCCCCTCCCCCACTGATCCAGCTGAAATTTGGGATTCCCCAAAAAAATTCCTGAGACACCCCCCCCCCCCAATCCCCCAAATTTGGGGATGTTCCCAAATCCTCTGGAGCCTCAAAGCGGGGCCCAACAAAAACCTAGAAACACCAAAATTTGGGGAATCTCCCCCTCCCCCTCCTGGGACCTCCCCCCCCCAAAATCTGCCCCTCCCCCCGGTGCTGGGACACCCCCAAATTTGGGGGTTTCCCACCCAAAACCGGGGAGCTTCACCTGCCTCAGGCCCCGCCCCTCTCAGGTGTTTCTCTTCCCCCGCAGGGGCCCCGCCTCCGTCTGGCCCCGCCCAGCCCCGCCCCGCGCCGCAGGGACAGCCCCGCCCACAAATGGGCGGAGCCTCACCGCGCCCCGCCCAGCCCGGCCCCGCCCCAGCCCGGGGCCCCGCCCAGCCCCGCCCCCAAACCCCGCCCAGCGCTGCTCAGCCCCGCCCACAAACCCCGCCCACTTCCCCACAGCCTCAAGCCCCGCCCACTGCCGCGCAGCCCCGCCCACCGCTGGCCGCTGCTGCGCCTCAGCCACGCCCACCCACCCCGCAGCCCCGCCCACAAACCCCGCCCTCAGCGCAGCCACGCCCTCAGGCCACACCCACCTCCCCACAGCCACGCCCTCAAGCCCCACCCAGTTCCCCTCAGCCACGCCCTCAGGCCCCGCCCACTGCACAGCCCCGCCCACCTGGCCCGGCCACCTCTCCCCAGCCCCGCCCTCAAGCCCCACCCACTTCTCAGCCCCGCCCTCAAGCCTCACCCACTTCCCCTCAGCCCCGCCCTCAAGCCCCACCCACCTCTCAGCCACGCCCCCAGGCTCCACCCACCTCTCAGCCCCGCCCCCCAGGCCCTCAGGCCCCACCCACCTCTCAGCCCCGCCCCCCAGGCCCTCAGGCCCCACCCACCTCCCCCCAGCCCCGCCGGTGGTGGTCTCCCGCTCCCCCTCCGTGCCCCAACCCCGCCCCCAAGCCCCACCCCCCACCGCCATGCCCCGCCCCCCAGGCCCTCAGGCCCCGCCCACCACCCGCCAGCCCCGCCCCCAAGCCCCTCCCCTCGCCCCCAAACCGGCCCTGGCCCCCAAACCGGGCGGAGCCCCTCCCCCCAGGTAAGTCCGGGGGGGGGGGGAGGGGCTGTGAGGCTGTGATGGGGGAGGGGCGCGGCCCCCCCCCGGGCCCCCCCTTTGATCCCTCGCCCCCTCCCCAAATTCGGCAGCCCCGCGGCCGAGCCGGGCCCCCCCGAGAGCCTGCGGGCGCTGCGCCAGAGCTTCGCCAGCCTCTTCGCCGACTGAGGGGGGGCCGCGCCCCAAAACCCCCCCGGGGGCTCCCCGCGACCCCCCTGACCCATTTGGGGAGGGGTCCGGAACCGCGACCCCCCCCCCCAGACCCATCCCGGGGGTCCTCAGTGTGCGGCACCCCCGGGTTTTTCCCCCGCGAGCCCCAAAATCCATGGGGGGAGGGGGGGTCAGGAACCCAGGACCCCCCAAATCCCCTCCCGAGCCCCCCCCCCGAGACCCCTCCCCAAATTCCACCGGGGGGGTCTCAGGCACCCAGGGCCCCCAAATCTCATTCCGAGACCCCAAATCCCATCCCGAGCCCCTCCCCCTCCCCAAATTCCACCGGGAGGGGGCTCAGGACCCCCAAAATCCATGGGGGGAGGGGGGGGGTCAGGAACCCGAGCCCCTCCCCCGGTGTCGCCCCTCCCCCTCCCCCCCAAATCTGTGCTCGCCGAGTGTCGCCCCTCCCCCCCCCAGCATTGGTGGGGTTGTCGTGATCTGTCGTGACAGTAGAAGCCCCGCCCCCTCCGCGCTTGGCCCCGCCCCCCGAGCTTGGCCCCGCCCCCTCCGCGCTTGGCCCCGCCCCTCTCGTTCCGCTGTTGGGGGCGGGGCAATAAAAAGTCCCTGAGCTGCTGCGGTGTCGCTTATGGGGGCGGGGGGAGGGAGGGAACCCAAAATTTGGGGGGGTGTGGCCTTTTGGGAGAGGGGGAGGGGGGGAAAGGAGATTTCAGGCTGGAGATGAGGCCTATGGAGGGGGGGGTTTGGTACCTGGGACCCTTTTTGGGGTTATTTTTTGGTACCTGGGACCCTTTTTTGGGGAGTTTTGGTACCTGGGACCCTTTTTTTGGGGAGTTTTGGTACCTGGGCCCTTTTTTGGGGAGTTTTGGTACCTGGGGCCCTTTTTTGGGGGTTTTTTTGGTACCTGGGATCCTTTTTGGGGTTATTTTTTGGTACCTAGGCCCTTTTTTGGGCAGGAAGTTCTGGTCTTTGGGTGGGTTTGGGGTTTTTTTGGGGGGGGGTTGGTACTGGAGTGTCTGGAGGGGAAATGTGAGGTCTGGGTCCCCTTTTTGGGGTCCAGTTTGGGATTGAAATGCAGCATTTTGGAGGGAATCCCGATGGGTCTGGTTTTGGGAAAAAGATTCTGTGAACCCCAGAAAGGGACCGGTTCTATCCAAAAATGAACGGATTCCACCCAAAAATGAACGGATTCCACCCAAAAATGAACGGATTCCACCTAAAAATGAACGGATCCATCCAAAAATGAACGGATCCATCCAAAAATGAACCGGTTCAACCCAAAAATGAACGGATCCACCTAAAAATGAAGGGATTCCACCTAAAACTAAACGGATCCACCTAAAAATAAACAGATTCCACCCAAAAATGAACGGATTCCACCTAAAAATGAGCGGATTCCACCCAAAACCGGACCCAGGGGGCCCTCTCGAGGCCCTGGAGGATTCGAGGCCGCTCCGGACCCTGCAGGCAGCGTGGGGGGAGGGGCGGATATCGCGACATAACCCCGGGGGGGGGCCGGGAAACAGGGATGGACCTCCCGCCCGCCAGGGGGCGCCGCAACGGCACAGCCCCCCAATCGCGTCGCGCGCCGATGACGCGACGCCGCGGCGCGCCGATGACGTCAGAGGCAGCATGGCGGCGGCGGAGAAGGCGCAGCGCTACGAGGCCTTCGTCAGCGACGTCCTGCAGCGCGACCTGCGGTGCGTGACGTCATATCGCGATCACACCCCCACCCCCACCCGGGCCTCCCCTCCCCCCTCCGGCCACGCCCTGTGGGACCCCCGCCCCAAAAGCGGCCCCGGGCCCGACCCGCGGCCGCCGTCGCCCCCCGCAGGAAGGTGCAGGAGCAGCGCGACGCCGTCTTCGAGCAGCAGGCCCAGGTGCTGCAGCTCCGCTCCGCCCTCGCCCGCCTCCAGGTGGGCGTGGTGGGCGTGGCCGAAGGGGCGTGGCCCGGGGTGGGGCCTAGAAGGAAATTGGGGGGGCTCTGGGAGGGGTTTTGGGGGTGTAGTGGGGGGTGTTGGGGGTCTCGTTGGGGGTCTCTGAGGAGCTTTGGGGGGGCGGGTTGTTGGATGGTCCTTGTGTTGGGTTTGGGGGATCTGGGGGGATTTGGGGGTCCCAGGGGTGTTTGGGGGTCTCTATGTCACATTGGGGGGGTCCCTGGGGGGATTTGGGGTCCCCTGGGCGTGTTTGGGAGTCCCTGGGGGTCCCTGGGGATCTCTGGGGATGTTTGGGGGTCCCAGGGTTGTTTGGAGGGGTCTCTGTGTCACACGTGGGGGTGTTTGGGGATCCCTGGGGGTCCCTGGGGGTCTCTGTCCCATCGTGGGCTCTGGGGGGATTTGGGGTCTCTGGGGGTGTTTGGGGGTCTCTTGTGTCACGTTGGGAGGGATCTGGGGGGATTTGGGGGTCCCAGGGTTGTTTGGGGGGGGTCTCTGTGTTACATTGCAGGGATTTGGGGGTCCCTGGGGGTGTTTGGGGGTCCCTGGGGGGATTTGGGGGTCTCTATGTCCTATCTGGGGGTCCCTGGGGGTCTCTGTGTCCCATCGGGGGTCCCTGGGGGTCCCTGGGGGGATTTAGGGGGGGTCTCTGTGTCCCATCGGGGGTCCCTGGGGCTCTTTGGGGTCCCCAGGACGCCGCCGCCCCCCTGCGCACCCAGGTGGATCTCGGCTGCAACTTCTTCGTCAGCGCCGAAGTGTGAGTGGGGCTGGGACCCCAAAAACCTCCTGAGACCCCCCCCAAATCCACCCCTTCCCCTTGACCACCACAGGGACCCCAGACCCCCCCCCCCGAGTGACCCCAAAACCCCCCCAGGACCAACCTGGGGACCCCAATGCCTTCTTAGGACCTTCCAAAATCACTCAGAACTCCCCCCGAAATCCCCGCTGAGATCCCGTAACCCCCCCCAAACCCCCAAAAATCCCCGAAATTTGACGCCCCTGAAATTCCACAACCCCCAGGACCCCCCATAAATCCCCCAGGGACCCCCCCTAACCCCCTTTTTTCCCTCCCCCCGTGCCCCCAGCCCGGATCCCCGGCGCGTTTTCGTGGCTCTGGGATTCGGGTTCTTTGCGGAGCTGACGCTGCCCGAGGCCCTTCGGCACCTGGAGCGCCGCAGCTCCCTGCTGCAGCGGTGAGAGCCCCGGCCACGCCCCCGGCCACGCCCCCGGCCACGCCCGGGACATCCCAGCCACGCCCCCCTGCCACGCCCCGGGCACACCCACATCCCAACCACGCCCCTGCCACGCGCTCAAACCCCAGACGTTGACCCCGCTCTCACCCTCATCCACCCCTTGGCCACGCCCATGCCACGCCCACACAGCCACAGCCACGCCCCTGCCACGCCCACACCCAGCCATGCCCCTGCCACACCCCTGCCACGCCCTGAAACCCCGGACATTGACCCCACCCTCACTCTCAGTCATTCCCCTTGGCCACGCCCCTGCCACACCCACACTGCCCCAGCCACGCCCCCAAACCCCGGACATTGACCCCGCCCTCACCTGCAGTCATCCCCCCTTGGCCACGCCCCCAAGGACACACCCAATTTGAGTGGCCACGCCCATCAAGGCCACACCCAATTCGAGGAGCCACGCCCCTCATGCCACACCCAGTCCCAGCTGGTTTTGGGGTGGGAGGAGGTGCTAAGCTCTTTGCCCCGCCCCTTTCAGACCACACCCACTTAGGCCACACCCACTTTGCCATCACCTGTGGCCACAGGAGGCTCCAGGTGGGCAAGCCACGCCCCCTTAGGCCACGCCCCCACTGTAAAGGAAGCCACACTCACTCCATGACAAAACAGGCGTGGCCTCACCCTGCTGCCAATCACCAGGCCACGCCCCCAGCCCTGAAGCCCCGCCCCTCCCGCAGGCTCAGCGATTCCCTGACGCGGGACGGGGCCAAAATCCGCGCCCACATCCGCCTGGTGCTGGAGGTAACCCCGCCCCCTGCCCCTGGCCACGCCCCTTCCCCCCGCGGGGCCACGCCCCCTCCCTTTAACCCCGCCCCCACCGCTCTGCCCCTCCCCCAGGGCCTGCGGGAGCTGCAGGGGCTGCAGGAGCCCCCCCCCGAGCCCTGAGGGCCTCGCACCTTCCTCATCCTCCTCGCCTCTGTGTAAACCTGGAGCAAAGTAAAGCCGAGTTTTGTTAAGCCGGGCCTGGCGCGTGTGCGACCCTCGGGTGTGGGGGGCCGGGAGGGGGCTCGGAGTAACCCCGGAGTAACCCCGGAGTAACCCTGGAGTAACCCCGGAGTAACCCTGGAACAGAACAGGAGTGAGCTGTCCGAGCTCTGTGAACAATGGGGAGGGTCCCAGGAGTAACCCTGGAGTAAGTCCTGGGGAACCTCGGAGTCAGGCAGGAGCAAGCTCAGAGTAACCCCAGAGTAACCCTGGGGGATTTCGGAATCAGCCAGGAGCAAGCTCGGAGTAACCCCGGAGCAGCTCAGGAGTGAAATGTCTGGGCCCTGTGAGCAGTGGGGAGGCTCCTGGGAGTAACCCTGGAGTAAATCCTGGGGATTTAGCTCGGAGTAACCCCGGAGTAAATCTTGGGGAACATTGGAGTCAGCCAGGAGCAGGCTCGGAGTAACCCCGGAGCAGCTCAGCTGCGGGGCGGGCGCGGAGTAACCTGGGGGTAAACTCGGAGCAGCCCCGGCCCCATTGCGGGCACGGAGTAACCTCGGAGTAACCTCGGAGTAACCTCGGAGTAACCTCGGAGTTGGATCTCCCCCCCCCTCAAAATAAAGGGGCGGAGCCACTTTTGGGGTGTTCCCGCCCCCTCCAGCTTTGGGGGGGTGGTGGAGTGGGGGGGGGTCCTCGTGGGATTTTGGGGTTTTTGGGGTTTGGGGTAGGGGCTTAACGCAGTGGGGGAGGGGTGGGGCAGCTGGAATTTGGGGATCCCCTGGGCCGGGTGTGACGTCATCGGGGCTGGAATTGGGGGATCCCCCGGTCGGGTGTGACGTCATCGAGGCTGGGGGTGCAGAGGGAATCCCCCCCGCCCCCTTTCCCTGCTCTGGGGAGTTCCGGGGGGGTCCCGGATCCGGGAGAGCCCCTAAAAGGGGGCTCCAAAACAGCCCCCACCCCCCCAGCCCCCTCCCCCACCCCCAGAAAGGGGCGTGTCCTCCTCAGGCCCCGCCCCCTGCCGCGCCCCCTCCCCCACCGCCTCACCTTTTTCCCGCCCTTGCCGCTGACGTCACCCGGCGCTTGGCCCCGCCCCCTCCGCCGCGTTGTTCCCGCCCCTGGCGCTGACGTCAGCGAAGCTCCGCCCCCGCCGCCATCTTGCGCCGCCGCCGCCGCTCCCGCCGCTCTCGCCCGGCCCGGCCCGGCCCGGCCCCCCCGGAGCCGCCCGCGGGGTCGGGCCCGGCCCCGCCATGGCCGAGGATTTCTGGGAGGCCCCGCGCCGCTGAGCCGGTAACGGGGAGAACCCGCCGGGAACCCCCGGGAATCCCCCGGGAAGCCCCCGGGACCCCGCGGGCCGGGCCCGGCTCTGTGAGGGCAGCGGGGGGGGCGGGGGGGTGGTTAGGAGGCCACGCCCCCTTTGGGCACGCGCGGCATCACCAGGGGTGGGGGGGGGGACACTGGGGGAGGGGGGGGGTCAGGAGTTGGGGGTGGTCCAGGTGTGCGGGAGGGGCTCCGGTGTCCCGAGGGGAGCCGGGAATTTGGGGGGGGGGGAGCCGGGCTCGGGAGGGTCCGGGTGGGCAGGGGGTGCTCAGGTGTGCTGGGGGGGCTCCAGGTGTGCCCAGGTGTGCGGGGTGGGTGCTCAGGTGTGCTGGGGGGGCTCCAGGTGTGCAAGGTGTTCCCCAGATGTTCAGGGTGGTCCCCAGGTGTGCCCAGATGTACAGGGGGCATTCAGGTGTGCAGGGGGGGCCTCAGCTGTGCCCAGCTGTGCAGGGTGGCCCCAGCTGTGCCCAGCTGTGCAGGGTGGCCCCCAGGTGTGCAGGGAGGGCTCCAGGTGCCCCCAGCTGTGCCCAGCTGTGCCCAGGTGTGCAGGGTGGGCCCCAGGTGCCTCCAGCTGCCCCCAGCTGTGCCCAGGTGTGCGGGGCGGGCGCTCAGGTGCGGCCCCCCCCAGGGCTCGGCCATGGATCGGATGAAGAAGATCAAGCGGCAGCTGTCGATGACGCTGCGGGGGGGCCGCGCCCCCGACAAGGGCCTGGGGGACCCCCGCGACGGCCCCGGCAGCGACAGCGGTGAGCGCTGGCCCTTTAAGAGAGGCCCCGCCCCCTCGGAGGGAGCCCCGCCCCCTTAAAGCGGGGCGCTGGCCCTTTAAGAAGGCGGGGGTTGGGGGTGCCGGGCCCTTTAAGAGCCTCGGGGGTGGAGGGGGGCAGAAGGGAAGTTGAAGGGGTGCGTGGTCCTTTAAGAGGGTGCCTGGCCCTTTAAGGGGGTGGCTGTCCCTTTAAGAGGGCGCGGGTACGGTTTTGGGGCCCTTTAAGGGGGTGCTTGGCCCTTTAAGGGGGTGCCTGTCCCTTTAAGGGGGTGCCTGCCCCTTTAAGAGGGTACCTGTCTCTTTAAGAGGGTGCCTGGCCCTTTAAGGGGATGCCTGATCCTTTCAGAGGGTACCTGTCTCTTTAAGAGTGTGTGTGGCCCTTTAAAGGGGTACTTGTCCTTTTAAGAGGGTACCTGGCCCTTTAAGGGGGTGCGTGGCCCTTTAAAGGGGTGCCTGCCCCTTTAAGGGGGTGCCTGTCCCTTTAAGAGGGCGCGGGCAGGGTTTTGGGGTGCCTGGCCCTTTAAAAGCCCTGGGGGGGGGTCTCTGTGCTGTCCCCATCTGTCCCCGGCCCCCCCCGTGTCCGTCCATCTGTCCCCGGTTCCTGTCCCTCTGTCCCCCCCCCGGTGCCGCCACCTGGCCCCGCTGGCCCCGGGTCACCTCTCCGGCCCCACAGCGAGGGGGGGCCCCATTTCCCACCCCTGGGGGGGGCACTTTGGGGGGTCCCCGGGGGGAATTTGGGGGTGTCCTTTGATGGGGGGGTCTTAGAACTCAGAGACTTGGGGGTCCCTGGGGGGGGGGGTTTTGGGACTGCTTGGGGACACTGGGGGGGATCCCTTGAGTTTGAGGGGGATTTTGGGGGTCTCAGGGGGTTTTTTGGGGGTGTTTTGGGGGTCCCTGACGCCCCCTGTGCCCCCCCAGAGGCGGGGGGGGACGAGGGGCGCATGGGCTCAGACGGGGAGAGCGACCCCCCCTCGGGGACGTCCTCGGAGGAGGTGGCGTCACCCGTGCGCCTGAGGCAGCACCCGCGGCCCAGCGCCTGCGAGGTGGGGCTGGGGAGGGACTGGGGGGCACTGGGGGGCACTGGGAGGCCCTGGGAGGCACTGGGAGGAACTGGGGGCACTGGGAGGGACTGGGGGACTGGGGAGACTGAGGGGGAGTGGGGGGGCTGGGGATATTGGGAGGTATTGGGGGTCAGTGAATGGATTGGGAGCCACTGGGGAGACTGGGAGGGCACTGGAGTGCACTAGGAGGAACTGGGAGGCACTGGGGAGCACTGGGAGGCACTGGGAGGCACTGGGGGGCACTGGGAGTCACTGGGGGGCACTGGGGAGCACTGGGAGGCACTGGGAGGCACTGGGGGGCACTGGGGAGCACTGCGGGGCACTGGGAGGCACT
This sequence comes from Monarcha castaneiventris obscurior, assembly GCA_026261815.1. Taxonomy (NCBI): domain Eukaryota; kingdom Metazoa; phylum Chordata; class Aves; order Passeriformes; family Monarchidae; genus Monarcha; species Monarcha castaneiventris. The sequence goes on along the minus strand of JAMPIT010000159.1, from coordinate 105,396 downwards.
GGGGAGCACTGCGGGGCACTGGGGGGCACTGGGGGGATTTGGGGGGCACTGGGAGGCACTGGGAGGCACTGGGAGGAACTGGGGGGGTTTGGGGGGCACTGGGAGGCACTGGGATTACTGGGAGGCACTGGGGGCACTGGGGGGGTCCGGGCCGTCACCGCTGCCCCCCAGGACGTGACCAAGCGCCTGTCCCTGCCGGCCGACACCCGCCTGCCCGAGGGGGGGCTGGGGCTGCCCGGGCCCCTGAGCCGCCGCCTGCGCCGCGTCTCCCTGGTGCGTCCCAGTACAGACCAGTACGGACCAGTATAGACCAGTATAAAGCAGTACGGAGGAGTAAGAGCTCCCAGCGATGCCCCCCTCAGGGTCCTTCAGTCTGCTCAGGGGTGGGGGGCGGCTGCTGAGTGCCCACGTGTGGGGGTAGCTGCTGGGGGGTCCCAGTATAGACCAGTTCCGACGAGTGTGAACCAGTACTGACTGGTGTAGACCGGTACTGACCAGTATAAGCCAGTACTGACCACGATGAACCAGTACCGACCAGGGTAAATCAGTACTGATCAGTGTGAGCTAACCTTGATTGGTATGAACCAGCACTGACCAGTATAAACCAGCACTGACCAGTATGAACTAGTCCTGACTAGTATGAACTAGTGCAGACCAGTATAAACCAGTATCAAGGAGCAGAAACTCCATCTGGCGCCCCCTTGGGGGGCGGCTGCCAAGTCCCCACGTGCACTGGCATCCCCTGCTGCCTCCCAGTACAAACCAGTACGGCCCAGTATGAGCCAGTATAGACCAGTGGGGCCCAGTATCACATTCTGGGGCTCCCCCAGTGCTTCCCAGTTGCTCTCAGCCGTCTGCAGCAGCAGCGTCGATTCACGCTTAGCGTGTCCCAGTATGAACCAGTTTAAACCAGTATAGCCCAGTATGGACCAGTACGGAGCGTGAGGGAACCGGGATCCCCTCCTCCAGTGCCTCCCAGTTCTCCCAGTAACCGCCTTCCCTTCTCTCCGGCCAGTCGGAAATCGGCTTCGGCAAGTTGGAGACCTACGTCAAACTGGACAAACTGGGAGAGGTGAGGGGGCGTCCCCCCCGTGTGCCCCCCGTGTGCCCAGTGCCTCCCAGTGCCCCCCAGTGCCCCCCAGTGCCGCCCAGTGTCCCCCGGTGCCCCCCCAGTGTCTCCAGTGCCCCCCAGTGCCCCCCAGTGCCGCCCAGTGTCCCCCGGTGCCCCCCCAGTGTCTCCAGTGCCCCCCAGTAGCCCCCCAGTGCCTCCCAGTGCCCCCCAGTGCCCCCCAGTGTCCCTCAGTGCCCCACAGTGTCCCCCAGTGCCGCCCAGTGTCCCCCCAGTGTGCCCCCAACACCCCCCAGTGCCCCCCAGTGTCCCCAACACCCCCCAGTGTCCCCCAGTGCTCCCCAGTGTCCCCCCCATGTTCCCCCCGATGTCCCCGGTGTCCCTCAGGTGTCCCTGTGGTCGTGTCCCCACCGTGTCCCCCAAAGTCCCTGCTGCCTTCCCACATCCCAGTGTCCCTTTGTCCCCATATCCTCGTGTCACCCTGTCCCTCGTATCCCCACTGTGTCCCCACTGTGTCCCCAATGTGTCCCCAATGTATCCCCACTGTGTCCCCACTGTCCCTCATATCCCTGCTGTCCCCACTGTGTCCCCATGTCCGTGATGTCCCCACGTCCCTGTGTCCCCGCTGTCCCTCTGTCCTTGCTGGCCTTGCTGGCCCTGTGTCCCCCCGTGTCCTCAGATGTCCCCTGGGTCCCCCCCGATGTCCCCCGCTGTCCCTGTGTGTCCTCCAGTGTCTCCCCAGTGTCCCCCTGTGTCCCTGCCCTCCCTGATGCCCCCCTGATGCCCCCCTGTTGCCCCCCAATGCCCCCCAATGCCCCCGCTGTTCCTAATGCCCCCCTGATGCCCCCCTGTGCCCCCCTGATGCCCCTAATGCCCCCCTGATGCCCCCCTGTGCCCCCCTGATGCCCCTAATGCCCCCCTGATGCCCCCAATGCCCCCTGATGCCCCCTCCGTGCCCCCCTGATGCCCCCAATGCCCCCTGATGCCCCCCTGTGCCCCCCTGATGCCCCTAATGCCCCCCTGATGCCCCCCCTGTGCCCCCCTGATGCCCCCAATGCCCCCCGATGCCCCCGCTGTCCGCAGGGCACCTACGCCACGGTGTACAAGGGCCGCAGCAAACTGACCGAGAACCTGGTGGCGCTGAAGGAAATCCGCCTGGAGCACGAGGAGGGGGCACCGTGCACGGCCATCCGCGAGGGTGGGGGCACTGGGGGGCACCGGGGGGCACCGAGGGGCACCGGGGGGCTGCGGGGCACCGTGCACGGCCATCCGCGAGGGTGGGGGCACCGGGGGGCACTGGGGGAACATGGGGGGGCACAGGGGAGCTGGGGGGGACATAAGGGACACTGGAGGGGCTCTGCACGGCCATTTGTGAGGGTGGGGACGCCGGGGGGACATGGGGGGCACTGGGAGGACACTGGGGATACTGGGGGGACCCTGCGAGGCCATCCCTGAGGGTGGGGACACCAGGGGGACATTGGGGGGACGTGGGGGGCTGGGGGGGACATGGGGGGACACTGGGGGGACGGGTGGGGGGGGGGGGGGTGGGGGGTGGGGGGTGGGGGTGGGGGTCTGCACAGCCATTTGTGAGGGTGGGGACACTGGGGGGACATGGGGGGCACCAGGGGGACACTGGGGGGACACTGTGGGGGCTGGGGGGACTCTGGGGACACTGGGAGGACACTGGGGATACTGGGGGGACCCTTCAAGACCATCCCTGAGGGTGGGGACATCACTGGGGACACTGGGGGGGGGGACGCAGGGGAGGGGTGGGGGCTGTGGGACACCACTGGGGGGACGCCGTGGTGGGGAGGGGGTTTAGGGAGGTCTGGAGGTGGCTGCCGTGGGGGCTGAGGTCACTCGTGCCCCCCCTGTGCCCCCCCCGTGCCCCCCCCGTGCCCCCCCTGTGCCCCCCCGGTGCCTCCCCCGCAGTGTCGCTGCTGAGGGACCTCAAACACGCCAACGTGGTGACGCTGCACGACATCGTCCACACCCCCCAGTGCCTCACCCTCGTCTTCGAGTACCTGGTGAGCACCCCCAAAACACCCCTGGCACCCCAAAATTCCCACCTGGGACCCCCAAAAACCCCCCAGAACTCCAAAAGTTCCCCCTGGGACCCCAAAACCCCAACTTGGGACCCCTCAAAACCCCCCAGAACCCCAAAAGTCCTGCTTGGGACCCCCAAAAACCCCCAAGAACCCCAGAAGTTCCCCCCCCCACCCCCCAAACCCCCATCTGAGATGCCAAAACCCCCACCCGGGACCCCCAAAAACCCCCCAGAACCCCAAAAAGCCCCAAGAACCCCAACAGTCCCACCTGGGACCCCAAAATCCCTACCCGGGACCCCCAAAAGCCCCCCAGAACCCCAAAAGTCCCCCCCCACCCCCCAAACCCCTCACCTGGGACCCCAAAACCCCTACCCGGGACCCCCAAAAACCCCCCAGAACCCCAAAAGTCCACCCAGGACCCCTAAAACCCCCACCCAGAAGCCCAAAAGTTCCCCCGGGACCCCAAAGTTCCCTCCTGGAACTCTCAAGTCCCCCCCAGGACCCCAAAATTTTCCCCCAGAACTCCCAAAACTCCCTCCTGGGACTCCCAAAACTCTCCCAGGACCCCAAAACTCCCCCCCAGGACCCCAAAATTTCCCCCAGGACCCCCAAAATTCCCTGAAATCCCCCTGGGACCCCCCTAAAGTGCCCCAATTTGGGGTTTTCCTGCCCCCCGCCCCCGTTGTAGGATCGGGATCTCAAGCAGTACCTGGATGATTGTGGGAACGTCATCAGCATGCACAACGTCAGGGTGAGGGGCTTTGGGGGTCTTTGGGGGGATTTGGGGTGGTTTGGGGGGTCTTAAAAATGTACAATGTCAGGGTGAGGGAAAATGGGGGATTTGGAGGGGATTTGGGGGTGTTCAGGGGGGATTTGGGGAGATTTCAGGGTCAGAATTTACAGTGTCAGGGTGAAGGGAGCTGTGGGGTCAGGGGGAATTTGAGGGGGAATTTGGGGAGATTCAGGGAGTCTTAAAAATGTGCAATGTCGGGGTGAGGGTGATTTGGGGATTTGGGGGAAATTTGGGGGGATTTAGGGAGATTTGGGGGTCACCAGAATTGACAATGTCAGGGTTAGGGGCACTGTGAGATTTGGGGCAATTCGGGGGGAATTTAGGGGGGTTTTGAGGGGGATTTAGGGAGGTTTTGAGGGGGATTTAGGGGAATTTTGGGGGGGCTTTCCGGAGGTTTTGAGAGGAATTTAGGGGGATTTTTCCAGGGGATTTAGGGAGGTTTTGAGGAGAATTTAGAGGGATTTTTCCAGGGGATTTTGAGGGGGATTTAGGGGCGCCCAGTGTCCCCTAGAGAGCTTTGAGGTGGGGAAATTGGGGTTTAGGACCCCATGGTGTCACTTTGTGCCCCAGGGAGGCAGCGGGGTCGTGGCCCTGGGTGTTCCCTGAGGGTCCTGATCCCATTTTTGTTTTTGGGGTGGGGGCAGCTGTTCCTGTTCCAGCTGCTGCGGGGTCTCGCCTTCTGCCACCGCCACAAGGTCTTGCACCGCGACCTCAAACCCCAGAACCTCCTGCTCAGCCGCCGTGGGGACCTCAAACTGGCAGATTTCGGTCAGGGCACCCCAAAAACTCCCCCTGGAACCCCAAAAAACCCCCAGAACCCCTCCCAGAACCCCCAAAATTCCCCCCAGAACCCCCAAAACAACTCCCAGGATCCCCTAAACCTTCCCAGGATGTGCTCAGTTATCACAGGGACCTCAAAACTCACAGATTTCGGTCAGGGCACCCCAGAAACTCCCCCTGGGACCTCCAAAACCCCCAGAACCCCACCCAGCACCCCCAGAAACCCCTCCCCAGAACCCCCAAATCTCTCCCCAGAATCCTATAAAACTTCCCAGAACTTGCTCAGTCATCACAAAGACCTCAAACTCACCGATTTCGGTCAGGGCACCCCAAAAACTCCCCCTGGGACCCCCAAAACCCCCCCAGGCCCCAATTCCATCCTTCAAGGACCCCTAAAAATCCCCCAGGACCCCAATTCCCTCCTTCAGAGACCCCAAAAATTCCCCAGGACCCCAATTCCTTCCCTCAGGGACCCCCAAAAACCCTCCAGGACCCCAATTCCTTCCCTCAGAGACCCAAAAGCCCCCCCAGGACCCCAATTCCCTCCTTCAGGGACCCCCAAAAACCCCCTAGGGCCCCAAACCAGCCCCGATGTGCCCTGGACCCCCCCTCCTGACCCTTTTTGTGCCCCCCAGGCCTGGCCAGGGCCAAGTCCATCCCCACCAAGACCTACTCGAGCGAGGTGGTGACGCTCTGGTACCGCCCCCCCGACATCCTGCTGGGCTCCACCGAGTATTCCACCCAGATCGACATGTGGTGGGCACTGGGAGGAATTGGGAGGCACTGGGAGGGCACTGGGGGGCACTGGGAGGGCACTGGAGGGGACTGGGAGGCACTGGGAGGAGCTGGGAGGGACTGGGAGGGCACTGGGAGGCACTGGGAGGGTGCTGGGAGGGCACTGGGAGGGACTGGGAGGGACTGGGAGAGCATTGGGGGGCACTGGGAGGGCGCTGGGAGGGATTGGGAGGGACTGGGGGGCACTGGGAGGATGTTGGGGGGCACTGGGAGGGCACTGGGAGCACTGGGCTCTTGGGGCTCCACCGAGTATTCCACCCAGATCGGCATGTGGTGGGCACTGGGGGGCACTGGGAGGTGCTGGGAGAGCGCTGGGGGGGCACTGGAGGCACTGGGAGGGCACTGGGGGCACTGGGAGCACTGGGAGGCACTGGGAGGGCGCTGGGGGGCACTGGGAGGGCACTGGGGGGCACTGGGAAGAGCTGGGAGAGCACTGGGGGGCACTGAGAGGGGACTTGGAGGGACTGGGAGGCACTGGGAGCACTGGGAGGCACTGGGGGGCACTGGGAGGAGCTGGGAGAGCACTGGGAGGGTGCTGGGGGATGCTTGGGGGGGCTTTGGGGGGGTCTTGGATGAGGGGAAAATGGGGTTTGGGGTTTTTTGGGGGTCCCACGGGGGTCTCTCCTGCCCCTGGGGCTGTTTTGGGGTTTTTGGGGGTCCCTCCTGTCCCTGGAGCTATTTTGGGTTAATTTCGGGGGTCCCACGGGGCTCTCTCCTGCCCCTGGAGCTATTTTGGGTTAATTTTGGGGTCCCACGGGGCTCTCTCCTGCCCCTGGAGCTATTTTGGGTTAATTTTGGGGTCCCACGGGGCTCTCTCCTGTCCCCCAGGGGCTGTTCTGGGTTTTTCAGGGTCTCTTCCCCCAGGGGCTGTTCTGGGTTAATTTTGGGGTCCCACGAGGGTCTCTCCCCCCCCAGGGGCTGTTTTGGGGTTTTTGGGGGTCTCTCCTGTCCCCCAGGGGCTATTTGGGGGTCCCACGAGGGTCTCTCCCCTCCAGGGCCTGTTTTGGGGGGGGTCTCTCCTGCCCCAGGGGATGTTTTTGGGTTCATTTCGGGTGTCCCACAGGGATCTCTCCTGCCCCTGGAGTTGTTTTGGGGTTTTTGGGGGGGGTCTCTCCTGCCTCAGGGGCTGTTTTGGGGTTTTTGGGGGTGTCTCCTGTCCCCCCAGGAGCTGTTTTGGGTTAATTTTGGGGTCCCCCAGGGGCGTCGGCTGCATTTTCTCGGAGATGGTGACGGGGCGCCCGCTGTTCCCCGGGGCCACGGTGGAGGAGCAGCTCCATTTCATCTTCCGCCTCCTGGGTGCGCCTCGGGGCCGAATCCCGCGGGGTTTGGGCAAATTTGGGGAAAATCTGAGGGTTTTGGGGTGAATCCCAGGAGTTTAGGGTGAAATGTTGGCGTTTTGGGGGAAGTGGGAGGGGGGTGGGGGGGTTTTGGGGGGAATAAATGGGGATTAAAGAGGTTTTGGGGAATTTAAAAGGGTTTTGGGGGGAATAAATGGGGATTTGGGGGAATAAATGGGGTTTTGGGGGGAATAAATGGGGTTTTGGAGGAATTAAAGGGGTTTTGGGGGGAATTAAAGGGGTTTTGGGGGGAACTAAAGGGGTTTTGGGGGAATTAAAGGGGTTTTGGGGGGGATTAAAGAGGTTTTGAGGGAATTGAAGGGGTTTGGGGGGAAGTTAAAGGGGTTTTGGGGGAGATTTAAAGGGGCTTTGGAGAAATAAATGGGGTTTTGGAGGAATTAAAAGGGTTTTGGGGGGAATAAATGGGGATTTGGGGGGATTAAAGGTGTTTTGGGGAAATTAAAGGGGTTTTGGGGGAATTTAAAGGAGTTTGGGGAGAACTAGAGGGGTTTTGGGGGAATTAAAGGGGCTTTGGGGGGATTAAAGATGTTTTGGGGAAATGAAAGGGGTTTTGGGGGAATTTAAAGGAGTTTTGAGGGGAATTAAAAGAGTTTTTAGGGGAATTAAAAGGGGTTTGGGGGAAATTAAAGTGGGTTCGGGGAAATTTGAGTGTTTTTGGGGGAATTAAAGGGGTTTTGAGTGGAATAAAGGCGTCACTTCAGGTATCTCTGCAGTTGGGGGGCGCTGGGGGATCTTGGGGACTCTCAGGGGGGCTTTGGGGGCGATTCTGGGGGGGGGTTCACCCGTCCCCATTTTCCACCCCCCAAATTTAGGGACCCCGACGGAGGAGACGTGGCCGGGCATCGGCGCCAACGCCGAGTTCCGGGCACACAAATACCCCCTGTACCCCCCTGAGGGGCTGCGGCACCACGCACCCAGGTGGGTGGGGACCCTGGGGACACCCCGGGGACACCCCTGGGACACCCTGGGGACATCCTAGGGACATCCTGGGACACTTGGGGGACACCCTGGGGTCATCCTGGGACACCTCTGGGGCACCCTGGGACACCTGAGGGACACCCTGGGACACCCTGGGATATCCTGGGGATACCCCTGGGACACCCCTGGGACACCCCTGGGACACTTGGGGACACCTTGGGGACACCTGGGACACCCATGGGACACCCTGGGGACACCTGGGATGCCCAGGGACATGTGGGGACACCCTGGGGACACCTGGGACACTTGGGGACACCTCTGGGACATTCTCGGGATACCCCTGGGACATCCTGGGACATTCTGGGACACCCAGGGACGCCTGGGACAGCTTGGGGACATTCAGGGATACCCTGGGGACACCCTGGGGACACTCTGAGGACACCTGAGGATATCCAGAGACACCCTGGGACAACTGGGGACACCTTGGGGACAGCCCGGGGACGTCTAGGGGACACCCAGGAATGCCTGGGACACCCATGGGACATCCTGGGGACACTGAGGGACACCCAGGGACCACGGGGGACACCCCTGGAGCACCCTGGGGACACCTGAGGGACACCAGGGACACCCTGGGGACACCCTGGGACACCCATGGGACACCCATGGGACACATGGGGATGCCCAGGGACACCCAGGGACACCCATGGGACCCCTGGGGGGTTGGCACCCACCCCACAGCTGCATTTAGGGTGCTCTGACCCCCCCTCCCCCCCCATTTTGTCCCCCCTCCCTCCCAGGTTGGACCAGGACGGTGCCGACCTCCTGGGGCAGCTGCTGCAGGTGAGCTGGGCGTGGCTCCTGTTGGCCACGCCCCTCCTGCCCCACCCCAAATGGCCACACCCTATTTCCCCCTCCCCCCACCATGGGGGCGTGGCCTCCCCCATCCCCCACCTACCCTGGGGAGTTGGTGGGGGCCACGCCCTATTTTTTGGCGGGCCCACGCCCCTTTGTGGGCGTGTCCCCGCGCGTTGTGGGCGTGTCCTGACGGTGTGGGCGGGGCAGTTCGAGGGGCGGCGGCGGCTGCCGGCGGCGGAGGCCATGGGGCACCCCTTCTTCGGCTGCCTGGGACCCCGCGTCAGCGCCCTGCCCGACAGTGAGGGGGCGGGGCCTCGGGGGGCGGGGCATCGGGGGCGGGGCATCGGGGGTGGGGCTTCACGTGGGTGGAGCATTGAGAGGGTGGGGTTTGAGGGTGGGGCACTGGGGGCGGAGCATTGGGAGGGTGGGGCACAGTGGGGGTGTGGCTTCATCTGGGTGGGGCATTTGGGGGTGGGGCCTCGGGAGGGTGGGGCTGGAGGGGGTGGGGCTTCACATGGGTGGGGCAGCGAGGGGTGGAGCCTCGGGAGGGTGGGGCCGGAGGGGGTGGAGCCTCGGGAGGGTGGGGCTGGAGGGGGTGGAGCCTTCTGGGTGTGGTTGTTGGGGGTGGGGCTTCATGTGGGTGTGGCCTCATGGGGAAGGGTCAATGGGTGGGGCTTTGGAGGGGGTGGAGCCTTGGAGGGGGTGGGGCTGAAGGGGATGGGACTTTCATTCACTGTGGGTGGTGCTATGCAAATTAAGGAGGCGTGGCTTTTATTGGGTGTGGCTTGGGGTGACCCCGCCCCTGATTTGGGGTCCCGCCCACCCCCCCCTCCCCCCCCAGCCACCTCCATCTTCGCTCTGAAGGAGATCCAGCTGCAGAAGGAGCCGGGGCTGCGCGCGGCCCCCCTGCCCCCCACGGGTCAGCGCCCCAAAGGGGACCCCCAAACCCTGAACCCAAATCCCCTGCCCCCCACGGGTCAGCGCCCCAAAGGGGACCCCCAAACCCTGAACCCAAATCCCCTGCCCCCCACGGGTCAGCGCCCCAAATGGGACCCCCCGAACCCAAAACCTGAACCCCCTGCCCCCCACGGGTCAGAACCCCGAAACGGGAACCCCCCAAACCCAAACCCTGAACCCCCAAATCCCCTGCCCCCCACGGGTCAGCGCCCCGAAATGGGACCTCCCGAACCCAAAACCTGAACCCCCTGAACCCAAACCCTGCCCCCCAAAACGGGACCCCAAAACCCCGAACCCAAACCCTGAACCCTCTGAGCCCCCTGAACCCAGACCGTGAACCCCCAAATCCCCTGAACCCAGACCCTGCCCCCCAAAACGGGACCCCCACGGGTCAGCGCCCCCAAACGGGATCCCCCCAAACCCGAACCCAAAACCTGAACCCCCTGAGCCCAAACCCAGCCCCCCCTAAACCCCCTGAACCCAAACACTGAACCCCTGAACCCAAACCCCCTGAACCCCCTTAGCCCCCCAAACCCAAACCCTCCCCCCTGAAACGAGACCCCTGCAAGCCCCGAACCCAAAACCTGAACCCCTTGAAACCCCAGAACACCCTGAACCCAAACCCTGAACCCCCTAAACCCAAACCCCTGAACCCCCTGAACCCACCCCCTGCCCCCCACAGGTCAGTGCCCTAAAACGGGACCCCCGGGACCCCCTGAACCCCCTAAACCCAAACCCCAAACCCCCTGAACCCAAACCCAGCCCCCCACAGCTCAGCACCCCAAAATAGGATCCCCTGAACCCCCTAAACCCAAACCCCAAACCCCCTGAACCCAAACCCAGCCCTCCACAGCTCAGCCCCCCAAATTGGGAATCCAGACCCCACCCCCCCCTCTGATCCCCTCTCCCCAAAACCTGGGGAACCCCCCCCCAAATTTCTAGGGACCTCCTGGGGGTCCCTGCTCATTTTTGGGGTATTTTTTAGGTGATTTTGGGGGTTTTTTTTGGGGTTTCTTGACACCTTTTTGTTTTCCTGCAGGTTCTTCCGCCTTCCAGGTGCTCGACACCGAATTTTGATGTTGAGCAGGTGAGACCCCAAAATTCTGGCACGAGCTCCCCAAAATGTGGAGCTCCACTCTGGGATCCCCCGATTGACCCTCCCAAAATTTGGGACTGGGGGAGCCACAGCAAACTTGGGGAACAATCCCCAAAAATGACAGAAACCACCCAAAAAAATGAGAAAAACGAGCACCTCCCCCCTCCCAAAAAAACCTGAATTTGTTAAAATTCAGGAGAATTTGCTGGAATTGGGATTTTCTAGAAATTGGGTGGGGGCACCCCAAAAATGGGGCAGCCCCCCCCCTTAAATATGGGGCTTGGAGACCCCCAAAATGAAGCGATTGAATGGGGACCCCTCCCCCCAAAAAAAGGGGGTAAATTTGGGGTGGGGGTTGGGGTTTGGGGGGGGTTTTGTTCATTTTTTGGGGTCCCCTTTTAACCCTTTCCTCTCCCCACAGCCCTCGGACTGCTGCTGCACCCCCCCAGGACCCCCCCGGAATTGGGGTCACCCCAAATCGGGATTGGCCTCCCAAAACGGGGAGGGGGCACCCCAAAATTACGGGGGGGGGAGGGGTGACCCCATCCCCCCCTCCCCCACCCCAAATCCCCCCCCCCCCCCGAGGAACTGCTGCTGGATTTTGGGGGAGGGGAGGGGAACCCCCCATTTTTGGGGGGGGGTCTGGAGGGTGGGGGAGGGGAATCTGGGGTGCCCCCCGTTTTTTTGGGGGGGTTCCCCTCGAGTTTGGGGGGTTCCTCCCCCTCCCCCACCCCGATTTAGGTCGAGTTTTATTTTTTCAAGGCAATATTATAAATTAGAGTCTATATGAGCCCCTCCCCCCCCCCCGGGGGCGGGGTCAGAGGGGGTGGGGCACAGAGGGGGGAGGGGCCTGGGAAAAGAGGGCGGGGCCACCCCGGAGGAATTTTGGGGGTGGGGGAGGAATTTTGGAGCTTACTCGGAGCTTACTCGGAGCTTACTCCGGGGTTCCCCTGGGGTTACTCGGGGCTGCGGCGGCTCCTGGGGGGGTTCCCCTGCAAGGGTTGGTCTGGCTTTACTCCGGGGTTACTCCGGGGTTACTCCAGGGTTTATTTAGACTTTACTCCGGGGCTACTCAGACTTTACTCCAGGATTACTCGGACTTTACTCCAAGGCAGCTCAGGCCCAGCTCTGCGGCCGTACCTGCCCCTACTCCAGCCTTACTCCACGACTACTCCGCCTCTCCCCGCTCGCCGCTGGAGTTACTCTGCTTCTACTCTCAAGTTACTCGCACGTTACTCAGCCCTCCCCATCCCCAGCACCACCAGCGAGGTTCTTACTCCGAGCTTTCTCAGCGCTTCCGTCGAGGTTGCTCAGGACTCGGTTCCTACGCGGATTTTACTCCAGAGTTGCTCCCGCTCCGGGCGGGGCCTTTACTCCGGGCTTACTCAGCTCTTGCTCCGAAGCTCCTGCTCAGAGCTTACTCGGGGCTTCCTCCTGGAGGTCCCTACTCTGAGCTTACTCAGCACTTCCAGACGGAACAGAACTTACTCCAGACTTACTCACGCGGGGCCCTTACTCCGGGTTTGCTCAGCTCCCTCCTCCTCGCGTTGTTTCCGGCACTCGATGGCTGCTCCCGCCTTACTCCGAGCTTCCTCCGCCTGGGTCGCGCCTCCTCGCCTTCGCTGCGCGCTTACTCAGCCCTTACTCAGCCCTTACTCAGCCCTCACTCAGCCCTCACTCAGCCTTCACTCAGCCCTCACTCAGCCCTCACTCAGCTCTTACTCAGCTCTTACTCAGCCCTCACTCAGCCTTTACTCAGCCCTCACTCAGCCCTCACTCAGCCCTCACTCAGCCCTCACTCAGCCCTCACTCAGCCCTCACTCAGCTCTCACTCAGCCCTCACTCAGCTCTTACTCAGCCCTCACTCAGCCCTTACTCAGCCCTCACTCAGCTCTTACTCAGCCCTTTCTCAGCCCTCACTCAGCTCTCACTCAGCCCTCACTCAGCTCTTACTCAGCCCTCACTCAGCCCTTACTCACCCCTCACTCAGCCCTCACTCAGCCTTCACTCAGCCCTCACTCAGCCCTCACTCAGCCCTCACTCAGCCCTTACTCACCCCTCACTCAGCCCTCACTCAGCTCTCACTCAGGCCTCACTCAGCTCTTACTCAGCCCTCACTCAGCCCTTACTCTGCCCTTACTCAGCGCTTCCACGGGAGGCCCGCGCTCGCTCCTCCTCTGCCACTCCAAGGTCACTCAGCCTCACTCCAGGGTCACTCAGCCCGAGGTCACTCAGCCCTCACTCTGAGGTCACTCAGCTCTCACTCCGAGGTCACTCAGCTCTCACTCCAAGGTCACTCAGCTCTCACCCCGAGGTCACTCAGCCCTCACTCCGAGGTCACTCAGCCTCACTCCAGGGTCACTCAGCCCGAGGTCACTCAGCCCTCACTCCGAGGTCACTCAGCTCTCACTCCGAGGTCACTCAGCCTCACTCCGAGGTCACTCAGCCCTTACTCCGAGGTCACTCAGCTCTCACTCCGAGGTCACTCAGCCTCACTCCGAGGTCACTCAGCCTCACTCCGAGGTTACTCAGCCGTCCCCGTTCATTGCCTCACTCCCAGGTCTCTCCTCCTCCTCCCAGCTCTGCTCTGGCGTTACCCAGCTCTCGGCCTGCCCCGCCTTACTCAGAGGTTGCTCAGGCCTTACTAAGAGGTTACTCGAGCCCACCCCGACGCCGGGCTCGCGTGGCGGCCTTACAGCACTCGATGCTTACTCAGAGGTTACTAAGGCCTTAGAGGGCGGGTCCGGGGCTCCGCGGCGGCGCCGCCTTCGCTACTCCACCTTTACTCTGACCGTGCACAGCCCCTCCCCCGCTTCCTCAGCCCCTCCTCGGCCCAGCTGCCCCTTTACTCCCACCTTACTCAGCCTCTGGTGGTCCCCGCTCCCCCTGCTCTTCCAGGCCTTTCCTCCGAGGATACTCCATGGATACTCCTCCTCCTCCTCTCGCTGTGGCCTCGCTCGCCCTTTGCGCCCCTCTGGGCTCCGTAGCTCTCACTCCGAGGTTACTCAGCCCTCACTCCGAGGTTACTCAGCCCTCGCCACCCTCCAGGATCTGGAAACTTGAAGTAACTCAGAGGAACTACTCGGGGTTTGCTCCGCGGAGGCGACTCGGGCGCTACTACAGGCGGAGGGGGAGGGGAGCGGCTTTTCCTCGCGAGCTGCTCCGCCCTCACTCCGAGCTCCACAATTGCTCCAGAGTTACTCAGCCCTTACTCCGAGCCACCGCTCGGCCGCCGCTTCCCAGAGCAGCCCCGGCGCCGGGACTGCCCGGACTCTGCTCTGGAGTTACTCCTGATTTACTCCTGATTTACTCTGAGGCCACCTGGACGCTGCTCTGGAGTTACTCCTGATTTACTCCTGATTTACTCTGAGGCCACCTGGACGCTGCTCTGGAGTTACTCCCGATTTCCTCCGAGGCCGCCCAGACTCTATTCCGAAGTTACTCCGGATTTACTCCAGACACTACTTTGGGTTTACTCCGGATTTACTCCGGGGCCGCCCCCCAGGGACACTCGGCCAGGGGCGGGGCAGCTCCCGCCTTACTCACTCCTTACTCCGGGGTTACCCCCAGCTCCCCCTCCCCCACTCCCCCCCAGCCTCACTCAGGATCGCCCGCCCCTCCCCCCGCCCCTCCCCCCTCCATCGGCACCGTGAGACGCGGGGGGGGGGGGCGGGGCGGGGGGCGGGGCTTTTTATATGCAGTGGGAGGGGTCTCCGAAGCCCCTCCCCACTGGGGGCGGGGCCTCTGGAGGCGCTGGGGGAGGGGCGGGGTCTCTGTAGGGGGTGGGGACCCCTGACCCCAATGGGGGGGGAGGGGAGGGGTCACTGGGCCTATGGTGGGGGAGGGGAGGGGTCTCCCCCCCACCCCCCGCTATGACGTCACACGTGGGGGGAGGGGGGAAAAGGGGCGGGGTCGCGGCGTTTCGGCTGTCACGGGAGCGACCATTAAAAGCCTCCCCGGGAGCGCTGCGAGTCTCTGTGACCCCCCCCCGTGTCCCCGAGACCCCCCCGGGACCCTCCCGGTGCGACCCCGCCCCTCCCCGGGACCCCCCAAACACCGGGACCCCCCCCCGCCCTCCCCTCCCCCCATCGCAGCCGCTACCACGCGCTCTCCCCTCCCCTCCCCCCCCAAACCCTTCCCCAATGGTTTCTCCCGCGCGCGCGCAGGGGGGGGCGGGGCCTGAGCGGGCAGCCAATGGCGCGGCGGCGCGGGCGGTCACGTGAGGGGGCGGGGCCGGTTTATAAGCGCGGGGCGGGGCGGGCGCGGCCTCAGTCGGGGCCCGCTCGGCGCCGCTCGGGTGAGTCCCGCTCGCGGCTGTCGCGGCTTTTTTCCCTTCCCCCCCTCCTTCTATCGCGATAATCGCGGCTCCGGCCGCTGCCGGGTCTCTCCTTTCCCTTCCTCTCCTTTCCTTTCCTCTCCTTTTCCCGCCCCCAGCGCTCTGAGGGCCGCGCGGGCTCCGCGCGTGCGCGGTGAGGGGTGGGGGGAGGGGGAGGGGGAAAGGGGGCGGGGCCGGCGCGCGCGGGAGGCGGGAGCGGCACTTCCGGGTTTGGCGCCCACGTGGCCGGGGGGGGACGCACGTGGGGGGTTCGGGTGACGTCATGGGGGCGCCGGGAGGGGCTCTGTGACGTCAGCAGCAAGGGACGGGTGGTGCTGGCGAGGGGTGATGACGTCACGGGGTTTTCGTCTTAATTTGGGGGTTTCCCGGGGAGATGTGACGTCACTGGAGGGTTCCGCGTGGGCGATGATGTCATAGAGGTTGGAGGGATGGGTATTCGGGGGCTGTGACGTCATCAGACGCCGGCCTGGGTGGTTCTGATGGGTTATGACGTCACAGGGGAACCCCGGGAATGCCCTGCTTTGGCGCGTGGGGGGGAGGAGCAGGGTTTATGACGTCACAACCGCTCCGTCCCCAGGTTATCACGTCACAGTAGGGGCAGGGCCCCGCCTTATGACGTCACAGCCGGCCCCGCCCCCCCACGCATGGCGGCAGAGGAGGGGAAGTTGTTTGTGGGGGGCCTCAACTACGACACGGACGAGCAGGGCCTGGAGCAGCACTTCAGCTCCTTCGGGCCCATCTCCGAGGGTGAGGCCCCAAAAACACCCCCGGGACCCCCAAAAACAGCCCCAGGACCCCCAAAAACAGCCCTGGGACCCACTAAAACAACCCCGGGACCCCCAAAAACAGCCCCAGGATACCCAAAAACACCCCTGGGACCCACTAAAACAACCCCGGGACCCCCAAAAACAGCCCCAGGATACCCAAAAACACCCCTGGGACCCACTAAAACAACCCCGGGACCCTCAAAAACCTTCCCGGGACCCCCAGAACATCCCTGGGACCCCCAAAAACACCCCCGGGACACCCAAAAACATCTCTGGGATACCCCAGAACGGCCCCAAGACCCCAAAACCTCCCCCAGAACCCCAAAACCCCCCCAGGACCCCCAAAAGAACCCCCAGAGCACCCAAAACTCCCCGGGGACACCCAAAACACCCCCAGGACTCCAAAAACTCCCTCAGGACATCCCAAAATTCCTCCAGGACACCCCAAAAACACCCCCAGATTATCCAAAACAGCTGCAGGATACCCAAAACACCTGCAAGACCCCCAAAAGCACCCCCAGGACCCCAAAAACGCACTTAGGTCATCCCAAAAAAACCCTGGGACACCCCAAAGTCCTCCCCAGGACACCCTAAAAGTCCCCCAGAACACCCAGAACTCCCCTGGGACCCCCAACACACCCAAAAACCCCCTCAGGACACTGAGCACCCCCCAAAAACCTCCTGGTCCTGCAGTCACCCCAATCTTTCTCCATAATTTTGCACCAAAATCCTTGGAATGCCCTAAATTCCTTTTTGGAACCATTTTTATCCCTTGAATTCTCCTGGAACACCCCAAAAACCCCTAGAACACCCCAAAAACCCCAAGAATGCCCCAAATCCCTTTCTGGCACCGTTTATTTATTGCACCAATTTCAACATTAGGATCCCTTTTTTTGAAACCCTGTTTTTGGGGGGGGTCCTGAGCCTCCCTCCCCCTCCTCAGTGGGGGTTTTTGGGGGGGGTCCAGGCCCCTCCTGACCCCTCTGTTCCCCCCTCCCCTCACAGTGGTGGTGGTGAAGGACAGGGAGACCCAAAGGTCCCGGGGTTTTGGGTTCGTCACCTTCACCAACCCCGAGCACGCCAGCGACGCCATGCAGGCCATGAACGGCGAGGTGGGAGCCTGGGGGGGCTCCGGGGGGGGCTGGGGTGCCAAAAAATGGGTCTGGGGGGGCGTTTGGGGTCCCTGAGGGGGCATTTGCGGTTCCTGAGGGGGCATTTGGGGTCTTACGGGGTTCTGGGATATCCTAAAATGGCTCTGGGGGGGCGTTTGGGGTCCCTGAGGGAACAGTTGGGGTCCCTGAGGGGGCATTTGGAGTCCTCAGGAGGGTCTGGGATGCCCTAAAATGGGTCTGGGGGGGCGTTTGGGGTCCCTGAGGGGGCATTTGGGGTCCTCAAGAGGGTCTGGGGCATCCTAAAGTAGGTCTGGGGGGGCGTTTGGGGTCCCTGAGGGGGCATTTGGGGTCTCTGAGGGGGCATTTGGGGTCTTACACGTTTCTGGGATATCCTAAAATGTGTCTGGGGGGACATTTGGGGTCCCTGAGGGGGGATTTGGGGTCCCTGAGGGGATATTTGGGGTCTCTGAGGGGGCATTTGGGGTCTTACGGGGTTCTGGGATATCCTAAAATGAGTCTGGGGAGACATTTGGGGTCCCTGAGGGGGCATTTGGGGTCCCTGGGGGGGCATTTGGGGTGTTAAGGGGTTCTGGGATATCCTAAAATGGGTCTCGGGGGGCATTTGGGGTCCTCAAGAGGGTCTGGGGCATCCTAAAGTAGGTCTGGGGGGGCGTTTGGGGTCCCTGAGGGGACATTTGGGGGGTCTCTGAGGGGGCATTTGGGGTCTTACGGGGTTCTGGGATATTCTAAAATGGGTTTGGGGGGGCATTTGGGGTTCCTGAGGGAGCATTTAAGGTCTTAAGAGGGTCTGGGATGCTCTAAAATGGGTCTGGGGGAGCATTTTGGGTCCCTGAGGGGGCATTTGGGGTCTTAAGAGATTCTGGGATGCTCTAAAATGGGTCTGGGGGAGCATTTGGGGTCCCTGAGGGGGCATTTGGGGTCCTCGAGAGGGTCTGGGATATCCTAAAGTGAGTCTGGGGGAGCGTTTGGGGTCCCTGAAGGGGCATTTGGGGTTCTCAGGAGGGTCTGGGATGCCCTAAAATGGGTCGGGGGGAGCATTTGAGGTCTGTGAGAGAACACTTGGGGTCCCTGAGGGGGTCTGGGACACCTTAAAACAGATTTGGGATGACTCCAGAGAAATTTGAGGGCCCTTAGGAATTTTAAGAATCCTTTGGGGGAAGATCTGTGGGTATTGGGGGTGGGTCTGAGCCATTTCTAACGGGGTCTGGGGTCTCCTGTGGGGGTCTTGGGGGTCTTTGAGGGGGGGTTGGGTGGGACCTGGACGGGTTTGAGGTTCTCAGAGGGGGTTGGGGGATCCCAGGAGGGCCTGAAATGACCCCAAAATCGTCCCCAAACGCCGGCAGTGCCTGGACGGGCGGCAGATCCGGGTGGATCACGCCGGGAAATCGCCCCGAGGAGCCCGGGGGGGCTACGGGGGGGGCCGGGGCCGGGGCCGGGGCTACGGCCGAGGTGAGCAGGGGGGGTTTTTGGGGTCGGGGGGGGTTTTGGGGAGGGGGTTAAGGGGCTCTTTTGGGGGTTGTTTTGGGAGTTTATGGGGTGGGGAGGGGGTTAAGGGGCTCTTCTGGGGTCTTCAGGGGTTGGGGAGGGGGTTAAGGGGCTCTTTTGGGGTCGGGGGGGGTTTGGGGAGGGGGTTTAGGGGCTCTTTTGGAGTTTTCAGGGGTTGGGGAGGGGGTTTAGGGGCGCTTTTGGGGTTTTCAGGGTTTGGGGAGGGGGTTGAGAGGGTCTTTTGGGGCTTGTTTTGGGGGTTTATGGGGCGGGGAGGGGGTTACGGGGCCCTTTGGGGGTTTTCAGGGTTTTGGGGAGGGGGTTTTGAGGTCCCCAGGGGTTTGGGGTGGGGGTTAAGGAGGTCTTTTGGGGGTTTATGGGGTCTGGGTGATTTGGGAGGGGTCTGTGGGGTTGGTAGTGGAGAACCGGGGGTTTTATGGGGAGGGGTTTGGGGTTTAGGGGGAAATCGGGAGGATTTGGGGGGATTTGGGGTGGGGAGGGATTTGGGGGAAGTTGGGAGGATTTTGGGGGGCATTTCAGAGGTCTGAGGAGGATTTTGGGGGAGATTTGGGGCTTTTGAGCGGCTTCGATGGCGTTTCTCGGGGGGAATTTTGGGGTGGGGGGCGCAGGAATTTGAGCTGGTGTTTGGGGAGAGCCAAGAGATTTTGGGGAGTTTTGGGGGGTTTGAGAATTTCGGAGATATTGGGGGCACATTGAGGAAGGGTTTGTGGGAGTTTTTTTTCTCTGAAATCCCCCAAAATTTGGGGTTTTCCTTGCAGGGGGAGGCGACCGTGGCTACGGGGGTCGCTACGACGGGCGCAGCGGGGGGGGCTACGGGGGGTCCCGGGACTACGGCGGCCGGTGAGTGGGGGAGGGGTCTTGGGGGGTCCTGGGGAGGGGTCTTGGGGGGCTTTTGGGGGTCCACGGTGTCCTGGGGGGATCCTAGGGGTGCTGGGGGAGGGGTTTGGGAGGTGTTGGGGGGGATCCAGAGGGTCCTGGGGGTGTTGGGGAGGGATCTGGGGGGGTTTCTGGGGGTCCAGGGGGGTGTTGGAGGGGATCCAGGGGGTTCTTGGGGGGATCCTGGGGGTCCTGGGGAGGGGTCTGGGGCTGCTGAGGGGCATCCAGGGGGTCTGGGGGGGATCCTGGGGCTGCTGAGGGGGGTCCTGGGGGGATCCAGGGGGTCCTGGGGGTATTCAGGGGGTCTAGGGGGGAATCCAGGGGGTCCTGGGGGGATCCAGGGGGTCCTGGGGGGGATCTTGGTGGGGCTGGAGGGATTCAGGAGGTCCTGGGGAGGGGTCTGGGGGAATTTTTGGGGGTCCAGGGGGGTCTGGGGGTGTTGGGGAGGGGTCTGGGGGTGCTGGGGGAGCCCTGGGGGTGCTGAGGAGAAAACCTGGGGGTCCAGGGGGGTCCTGGTGAGTTCCAGGGGGGTTTTGGGGGATGATGAGGAGGGGTCTGGGGGGGATTTCTGGGGGTCCAGGGGAGTCTGGGGGTCCTGGGGGGAATTTTTGGGGGTCCAGGGGGGTCCTGGTGAATTCTGGGGGGATTTTGGGGGATGATGGGGAGGGGTTTGGAGGGTTTCTGGGGGTGCAGGGGGGTCTGGGGGTGCTGGGGAGGGGTCTGGGGGAATTTTTGGGGGTCCAGGGGGGTCCTGGTGAATTCCAAGGGATTTTGGGGGATGATGGGGAGGGGTCTTCAGGGTGGGGGAGTCCCCCTGAGACAGTTCTGATTAAGTTGGAAGGGGGATCTTTTGGGGGTCTTTGGGGGGTCCTGGAGGGGTTTGAAGGGTCTGGGGGGGTTTTGGGTGCTGGGGGGGGTCACTTCTGGGTGCTGGGGGGGTTTCTGGGTGCTGGGGGGGGTTTTGGGTTCTGAGGGGGTTTCTGGGTTTCTTGGGGGGGTTCTGGGTGCTGGGGGGGGGGGGTTGGGTGCCGGGGGGGGGGGATTTCTGGGTGCGTGGGGGCGGGTTCTGGGTTCTGTGGGGGTTTTGGGGGGTCACTCCTGGGTGCTGGGGGGTGGGGGGGGGGTCACCCGTGGGTGCTGAGCCCCTCTCCCACCAGGAGCCAGGGGGCTACGGCGAGCGCTTCCTCCCTCGCGACAACTGAGGTAGGGACACGTCACCGGGGGGGGGGAAAAAGGGGGTGAAACCCCCAAAAATCCCCGGGGGGGGCACCCAGAGACCCCCCCCACACCCCCCTGGGCACCCCCAAATCCCCTCTGTCCCCCCCACCCCCACCCCAAACCCCGTTTTTGGGGTGTTCGAGGTTTTTTGATTGGTTCCCCCTGAATTATTTTGGGGGGATTTTGGAGCTTTCTCCTCGCTCGAATTTTGATTTTGGGGGGGGTCTGGGGTGGGGGGGGGGAGGTGCAGCCTCTCCCCATTAATTCTGTGATGCCCCCCCTCGCTGTGTCCCCAATTTTAAGGGATTTGGGGGTTTTCAAACCCCCCAAATTCTCATTTCGAGGAGGCCCCGGTGCCTCCTGAGCCTCCCTCGATTATTTTGGGGTGGTTTTGGGGTTTTCTGCCAATGACAAAATGCTCTTTTTTGGGGTTTTGGGTGACCTTTGACCCCCCCCCAAAATTATTTTGAGTGCTCCCTGAGCCCTGGGGGGGTGCAGCCTCTCCCCAGTAATTCTGTGGTGCCCCCCCCGCTGTGCCCCCAATTTTAAGGGGATTTGGGGATTCTCAAACCTCCAAAATTCTCATTTTGAAGAAGCCCCGGGGCCTCCTGACCCCCCCCTTTTTGGGGTGGTTTTGGAGTTTTTTGCTAATGACGAAATACTCTTTTTTGGCGTTTTCAGTGACCTTTGACCCCCCCCCCCAAAATTACTTTGGGCGCTCCCTGAGCCCTCCCAAACCTCATTTTGGGGGGTTCCAGGACACTCCCAAATAAAACTTGGGGGACATTTTTGGGGTTCCTCCCGTGCCCCCCAATTCCGGGGGGGGGGGGGAGGGGGGCCCGAGCCCCCAACCCCCGTTTTTTTTAGGGGGTGGGGGATGGGGGAGGGGGGGGAGGGGTCTCCCGAGTGCCCCTCCCCCACTGATCTCCTTCTCATCCTCAGCTCGGAGCCTCGGTGCTGGATTTTGGGGGGGCCCCTCCCCCCCCCCGGGCCATGGATGGACGCCGAGGGGGGGGAGGGGGTTGGGGTGCGATGGGGGAGGGGAGGGGTCGTGGGTGGGGGAGGGAAAAGCCCAAATTTGTACGACCCCCGCTCCAATTAAAGGTCAGAGCCCGCCCCGAGCTGTGGCTGCTTTTTTTTGGGGGGGGTTTTGGTTTTTTTTGGGGTCCCCCCATCCCAAGAGGGGGGGAATTTTGGGGTGTCCTGAGGGACGGGGGCGGGGAAGGGACAAAAATCCGCGGCGCCTCCGTCCTTAACAAATTTTTATTTCCTACGTGAGGATCCAGTACAAAATTGGGGGGGGGGGAGGGGTAAATTAGAGGGGGGTGTGGCCCTTTAAGTGGGGCCGGTGGGCGGGGCCTCTAAAAGGGGGCGTGGTCAATGGGGCGTTAGTAGTGGGCGGGGTAAATGTGAGTGACAGCAAAGGAAGGGGCGGGGCTTCGCGTGAGGGCCCAGCCCTCAGGAGCTCCGTGATTGGGCGGGCCGGGAAAGAGGCGTGGCCTCAGTATAGGGCGGGGTTTTAAAGAGCCACGCCCAGGTGGGAGCCCGACGCCAGCGTCTTAAAGGGGCCGCACCTTGAGGGCGGCAGCGCCCCTTGAAGCGGCCACGCGCGGCCGAGCCCCTTTAAGAGCGGGTCCCACGCGGGGCCCCTTAAAAGGGCAACGCCTGAAGCGGGCGGCGCCTCCTTTAAAAACCGCGCCCGCTTTAAACCTCTTCAAACGGCACCGGGTGGGGCCCACCCGGAACGGCCTCAGGGTGGGGGGGGTCCCAAAAAACGGGGAGGGGCCCAAAAAACGGGGAGGGTCCCTACAAGTCCCCCCCTCCCCCAGCCCAGGGTCCGTGCGGGGCGGCCTCAGGGCTCGTCCTCCATGCTGAGGCTGCTGCGGGGGCTGGAGGCCCGCGAGGGGCCCGGCGAGGCCAGGAGGGCTCCGGGGGGGCCCAGGGGGCCCAGCCCCCCCCCGTCGTCCATCAGGATGTCCTCGAACCCCCCCTCGGCCCCCCCCAGCCCCAGGGGCAGCGCCAGCCCCGGGGGGAGCTCCTCCAGCAGGCACTGGGGGGTGGGGGGGCCCCCGGGGGGGAAGGGGGGACCCCCCGAGGTTTCCTCGCAGCCCCCTCCCCCCCCCTCCGCCATGGGGGTCGCGGGGGGGTTCAGGGGGAGCCCGTGGAGTTGGGCCTGGAGCTCCAGTTCCTGGGGATGGGGGCTCGGTGACCCAAATATCCCCAAAATTCTCCCCCTCTTCCCCAAATCCATGGAATCCCCCCCAGATCCCAACCCCGACATCGCCCGGGTTCTGCTCCCCCTGATCCCCTGGGGCCACCCCATAACGCCCCCAAAACCCATCCCAGCCCCGGAGCGTCCCCAAAAACCCCCAGTGACCCCCAGTAACCCCCAATCCCGCCCTTCCCAACCCAAATCTCCCCATTCCAGCCCCAATCCCATATTCCCAGTCCCAATTCCTCCCTTTCCACCCCATCCCCACCCCAAACCCCCCACTCCCACCCCAAATCCCCATCCCCATCCCAAATCCCCCTTCCTCACCCCATTCCTATCCCACTCCCACCCCAAATCCCACATTCCCACCCCATTCCCACCCCAAATCCCCCATCCTCACCTTAAATCCCTCATCCCCACCCCAAATTCCCTATTTCCAGTCCCAATCTCTCCCTTCCCACCCCAAATCCCTCATTCCCACCCCAAATCCCGCGTTCCCACCCCAAATCCCACCCCAAACCCCCCATTCCCACCCCAAATCCCTCATGCCCACCCCAAATCCCCCATTCCCACCCCAAATCCCCCATCCCCACCCCAAATCCCCCATTCCCAGTTCCAATCTCTCCCTTCCCACCCCAAATCCCACATTTCCAGTCTCAATTCTCGGCCTCATTTCTACCCCATTCCCACCCCCAATCCCACCCCAAACCCCCCATTCCCACCCCAAATCCCTCATTCCAATCCCAATTCCCGGTCTCATTCCCACCCCAAATCTCATCCCAAATGCCACATTCCCACCCCAAACCCCCGTTCCCACCCCAAACCCCCGTTCCCACCCCAAATCCCGTTCCCGACCTGCACCCGCAGCTGCAGGCTCCTGTTGGCCTGCTCCAGGCGCTGCTGCTGCAGCTCGAGCTCCCGCCACCGCTGCGTCTCCTTCTGCAGCTTGCGGATGTAATCCACCGACGCCTTCAGGATCGTGCCCTTGTTCCAGCGCATTTCCCTGCCAGGGCCCCAACGGCGCCGGGGTCACCCCGAGGGAGGAGCAGCCCCGGGAGCAGCCCCGGGATCAGCCCCGGGAGCAGCCCTGGGATCAGCCCCGGGATCAGCCCCGGGAGCAGCCTGGGATCAGCCCCGGGGTCACCCCGAGGAACAGCCCCAGGATCAGCCCTGATCCCATCAGGTCACAGCACTGGGATCAGCCCCGGGATCGCCCCGGGATCGCCCCGGGATCGCCTCGATCCCATCGGGTCACAGCACCGGGGTCACCCCAAGGAGCAGCCCCGGGATCAGCCCCGGGATCAGCCCCGATCCCACCAGGTCCTGCCACAGCAACCCCTGTGTGCTTGGGGCTCTGCCAGTGTCCCTTCCAGGACCTGTCATGGGGGAATTTCCCTTCCAGGACCTGTCATGGGGGAATTTCCCTTCCAGGACCTGTCATGACTGGAATTTCCCTTCCAGGACCGACCCTGGATACCTGGGACTTTCTCAATGCCCCTTCCAGGACCTGCCGTGAGACTCTTGGGATGTGGTTCCTTTCCAGGATCCACCCTGGATACCCGGGACTCTCCCAGTGTCCCTTCCAGGACCTGTCATGGGGGAATTTCCCTTCCAGGACCTGTCATGGGTGGAATTTCCCTTCCAGGACCTGTCATGGGTGGAATTTCCCTTCCAGGACCTGTCATGGGGGTCTCTGGATGCTGAGATCTCTCCCAGGACCCACCCTGGATGTCAAATTTCCCTTCCAGGACCCTCTGAAGCAGCCCCTAAATATCCAATTTCCCTCCCAGGACCCTCCCCGGGGGTTGCACCCCCCCGGGACCCCTCCCCCACTCACGGATCGTTGGATTTCGGGATCAGGGTCCCCAATTCTTTGATCCGATCGTTGATGTTGAAGCGTCGGCGCCGCTCGACTGTGGAGGAGGGGGGAGATGTGAGACCCCCAGGACCCCCCCAGAAACCACCCGGGGACCCCCAGGACCCCCCCAGGACCCCCCAAAACCACCCAGGACTTGCTCAGGAACCCCCCCAGCCCCCGGACCCCCCCCAGGACCCCCCCGGGCCCCCCCCAGGCTCACTGAGGTTGTGGTTGTCCTTTTTCTGCCTCTCCTTCAGCAGCGCCTTGGCCTCCGTTTCTGTGGGGAGGGGGCACAGTCCGAGACCCCCCCTCACAATGGGGACCCCTCCTCCCACCCCCTGAGGAGCCCCTGCCCGGGGGAGCCCCCAAAAATCAGCCCCAGAGACCCCCCCGGGACCCCCAGAGACCCCTCCCCACCCCTTTATAACCCCCCAAAGACCCCTCCCCACTGCAGGGACTCCCCAAAGACCCCTCCCCACCACTCTGACCCCCCCCAGAGACCCCTCCCCACAACGACCCCACCCCAACCCCTTTTAACCCTTTAAGGACCCCCCAGAGACCTCTCCCCACTGCAGCGACCCCCCAGAGACCCCTCCCCACAACAGTGACCCCACCCCAACCCCTTTTAACCCTTTAAGGACCCCCCCAGGGACCCCTCCCCGCCCCCCAGGACCCCCCAGAGCCCCCCCCGGGCCCCCCCCGTACCCGAGAGCTCGGCCTTGACCCGGGGCAGCTCGGCCGGGCAGGAGCTGCTCCCGCCCTGGGGGGGGCTGAAAACCTCCAGGAGGGGCCCCGGGGCCGGGAGCTGCCGGAAGGGGCGGGGTCAGAGCGGCCACGCCCACAGTGACCACACCCACCTTGACCACACCCACCATAGGCCACACCCATCCAGCTCAAATCACCCCTGAGGGGGCTCCACCCCCCCCCCCAAAATCCAGGATTTGGGGGAGTTTTGGTGAGGCCACGCCCACCCCCCAGGCCACGCCCAATTCATTAAAACCTGCACTAATCAATTAATCATGGTTGGCCACGCCTACTCTCAAGCCACGCCCACACTTCCATAATATAACAAGCTCCACCCCCTTGCCCTTACATGGAAACACCACAGGCCAAGAAACCACGCCCCTTAAATGGGCGGGGCTCCCACAAGCCACGCCCCCGGTGAGTCAGAAGGCGTGGCCTGTGCCTGGCCCCGCCCCCCAGGTCTCTTAAAGGGCCAGCACACACCGTGCTGGGCAGGGGGAGGGGCCCCTCGGCGGGGCCGAAGCTCAGCAGCTCCTCATAGCTCGACTCGAGGCTGATGATCTCATCGATGACGTCATCAATCTGCAGGGAACGCGGCCAAATCGGCGTCAGGGAGGCCCCCGGGACCCCTCCCCCCCTTATGATGTCATCAATCCCCTGATGATGTCATTGGTCCCCCTGGTATTGCGTCATCACCCCTCTTATTGCGTCATCACCCCCCTGTGTGACGTCATCGGGTTCTTATCACACCCCCACTGCCCTTATCACATCAGGATCCTCCTTATGACATCACCATCCCCTTTATGACGTCACTGGGTTCTCTTATCACAGCCCCACCCCCTTTATCACGTCATGATCCTTGGTATGACATCACCATTCCCTTTATGACGTCATCACCCATCGTGACATCACCCACGCCCTGTATGACGTCATCAGGTTCTCTTATCACACTCCCCCCACCCGTTATCACATCCCCAGCCTCTTATCGCATTCCCCCATCTATGACATCACAGCCTCACCCTATGATGTCATCACCTCTTATCACCTGACCCCTTAAGACAGCCCCGCCCCCCCTTATCACATCAGCACCTTCCTTATCACATCACCACCGCCTCCCATGACGTCATCACCCCCCCACGAAAACCCCCCTCTTATCACACCCCCCCACCACTTCCCAACCCCCCCTTATCACATCTCCCTTATCACACCCCCCCTTATCCCATCCAACCCCCTCTTCACATCCCCACCCCTCTTTTCCCACTGTGACCCCCTCTTATCACATCCCCCCCTTATCTCCTCCCCCCTTATCTCTTCTCAACCCCCCCTTATCACACCACGACCCCCCCCTTATCACACCCCCACCCCCCTTATCACATTCCCCCATCTATGACATCCCAACCCCCCTCTTATCACACCCCCCTTATCACATCCCCACCCCCCCATCCCCCCTTATCCCAACCCCCCCTTATCACCCCCCCACCCCCTCTTATCACTTCCCAACCCCCCTTATCACATCCCCCATCCCCCCCTTATCACATCTTCACCCCCCTTATCACACCCCCCTTATCACCCCCCCCTGCCCCTCACCTCCTTCTCGCAGTGCAGCAGCGCCGGGGGGGGGCTGTGGGGGGGCTCCGGGGGGGCTCTGGGGGGGGGTCCCGCTGGGGGGGGGCTGTCGCGGTCCCGGTGCCCCCCCCGGTGCCCCCCCCGGGCGTGGCTCAGGTACTGCCGCAGCTGCTGCCGCTGCGCCGCCCTCAGGTGGTACCGGGTGGGGTTCTCCAGGTGCGTCTGCACCTGCGGGGGGGGGCACGGCAGGGCAGGGGGGGTCCCCAAAATACACAGAGACCCCCCCCCCCGGTGTGTCCCGAAAATACACAGAGACCCCCCCCGTGTGTCCTGAAAATACACAGAGACCCCCCCGCATCGCTGGGGAGGGGAGGGGGGGTCCCGAAAATACACAGAGACCCCCCCCCGTGTGTCCTGAAAATACACAGAGACCCCCCCCATCGCCGGGGAGGGGAGGGGGGGTCACGAAAATACACAGAGACCCCCCCCCATTGCCGGGGAGGGGAGAGGGGGTCCCGAAAATACACAGAGACCCCCCCATGTGTCCCAAAAATACACAGAGACCCCCCCCCGTGTGTCTCAAAAATACACAGACACCCCCCCCGTGCGTCCTGAAAATCGGCAGAGACCCCCCCCGTCGCCGGGGAGGGGAGGGCGGGGTCCCAAAAATACACAGAGACCCCCCCCATTGCCGGGGAGGGGAGGGGGGGGTCCCAAAAATACACAGAGACCCCCCCCGTGTATCCCGAAAATACACAGAGACCCCCCCCATGTGCCCCGAAAATACACAGAGACCCCCCCCGCATCCCCCTGACACGAAATCTCATGGTTTTGCACCAAAATCCTGAATTTTCTACCCCAAAATTCCACGTTTTCTCCTCCAAAACCTCACGTTTTCTACCCCAACCCATCCCCCCAAATCCCCAGAGCCCCCCGCATCGCCCTGCCTCAGTATCTCGTGTTTTTCCCCTAAAATCTCACATTTTCTCCTCCAAAATCCCAAATTTTCTCCCCCAAAATCCCGCATTTTCTCCCCCAAAATCCCAAGTTTTCTCCCCCAAAATCCCGAATTTTCTCTCCCAAAATCTCACACTTTCTCTTCTAAAATCCTGTCTTTTCTTTCCCAAAATCTCACATTTTCTACCCCAAAATCCCAAATTTTCTCCTCCAAAATCCCAAATTTTCTCTCCAAAATCCCACATTTCTCCTACAAAACCCAACATTTTCTCCTCCGAAATCCCACATTTTCTCCTTCAAAATCCCCATCCCCCTGCCCTGATATCTCACATTTTCTCCTTCAAAATCCCAAATTTTCTCCCTCAATCCATCCCCCAAATCCCCAGAGCCCCCCACATCCCCCTGCCCCGATATCTCGTGTTTTTCCCCTAAAATCTCACATTTTCTTCTCCAAAATCCCACATTTCCCCCCCAGGATCCCCATTCCCCTGCCCTGCTATCTCATGTTTTTCGCTCCAAAATCCCACATTTTCTACCCCAAAAATTCCACATTTTCTTCTCCAAAACGCCAAATTTTCTCCCTCCAAATCCCAGATTTTCTCCTACAAAATCCCACATTTTCTTCCCCCACCCATCACCCCAAATCCCCCCAATCCATCCCCCAAAACCCCAGAGCCCCTCCCATCCCCCAAATGTCCCCCCCAAACCCCAATTGCCCCCAAACCCCCCCAATTCTCCCCAAACCCCCCCAATTCTCCCCAAATCCCCCCCAAATTCTCCCCAATCCCCCCAATTCTCCCCAGTTCTCCCCAAACCCCCCAAATCCCCCCAACCCCTCCCCAAATCCCCCCAAAACCCCCCAACCCCCCCCACATTCTCCCCAAATCCCCCCCAATTCCCCCTAAATCCCCCCCAATTCTCCCCAAATCCCCCCCAATTCCCCCCAAACCCCCCCAATTCTCCCCAAACCCCCCCAATTCCCCCCAAATCCCCCCCAAATTCTCCCCAAATCCCCCCCAATTCCTCCCCATTCCCCCCAATTCTTCCCAATTCTCCCAAAACCCCCCAAATCCCCCCAACCCCTTCCCCAAATCCCCAAAACCCCCCAAACCCCCCCACATTCTCCCCAAATCCCCCCCAATTGCCCCCAAAACCCCCCCAATTCTTCCCAAACCCCCTCCAAGCCCCCCCCCCGCCAGCCCCCTTTTTTTCCCCTTACCTTAAGCACCTCGGGGGGCACATGGGGGGGGGCCCGGGGGCCCGGCGGGACCCCCACGGCGATGGCGGGGGAGGGGCCGGGGGTCGCGGGGCCCGGGGGGGGTCCGGGGGGGCCCCTCCTCTCCCTCTGCTCCTGCTCCTGGGCCTGGGCCCGCATCAGCTGCTGCCGCAGCAGCACCCGCGACGAGGGGGGGGCCGCGGGGGGGGTCCCCATGGCCCCGGGGGGGGCGGCGGAGCTGCGGGCAGGAAGGGGTTAATTGTGGGGAGGGGTCCCGGGGAGGTTCGGGGGGGATTTGGGGTCCCCATGGCTCTGAGAAGGCAGCAGAGCTGTAGAAAGGAAAGGGTTAATTGTGGGGAGGGGGCAAAGGGGGGGTCCCGGGGGGGGTCAGGGGGGGTCCCCATGGCCCCGGGGGGGGCGGCGGAGCTGCGGGCAGGAAGGGGTTAATTGGGGAGGGGGTGTTAAAAGGGGTCCCGGGGGGGTTTGGGGGGGATTTGGGGGGGGGTGTGGGGGGATTTGGGGGGGATTTGGGGGGGCTTTGGGTATGGGGGGGTCGGGGGGGTCCCCATGGCCCCGGGGGGGGCAGCAGAGCTGTGGATGGGAAGGGGTTAATTGTGGGGAGGGGGCAAAGGGGGGGGTTTCGGGGGGGGTTTGGGGCCCCCCTGGCCCCGGGGGGGGGTAAATTGGGGGAGGGGTAAAGGGGTCCCGGGGGGGGGTTTTTTTGGGGCGGGGGGTCCCAGTACCTGGGGGGGGGCAGGGGTTGGCTCTTGAGGCAGTAGAAAGGCCCGGGGGGGTCCGCGGGGGGGTCCCCGGGGTGGGGGTCTCCAGCGGGGTCTCCCGGGGGGGGGTCACTGGGGGTGTCCCCGGGGGTGCCCCCCCCGGGGGGGTCCCACTCGATGTCGGCCACGATTCCGGACTCGGGCAGCACCGAGCTCAGGCTGGGGGGGGGGGAAACGGGGCCGGGGGGGGGGCCGCGGCCTCATGGACCCCCCCCCCAATTTACCCAGAGCCCCCCCAGAGCTCCCCCAATTTACCCAGAGCCCCCCCGATTCACCCAGAGCCCCCCCAGCCCCCCCAATTTACCCAGAGCCCCCCCGATTTACCCAGAGCCCCCCCCAATTTACCCAGAGCCCCCCCGATTTACCCAGAGCCCCCCCAGAGCCCCCCCAGATCCCACATTCTCCCCACAGCCCCCCCCAGATTACAGAGACCCCCCCCCAATTTACCCAGAGCCCCCCAGAGCCCCCCCAGATCCCCCCACCTCCTCCCAGTCCCATCCACAGCTCCCCCAAAGACCCCCCCCAAATTCCCCTCAGGACCCCCCCCAAATTACCCAAAGCCCCCCCAGATTCCAGAGACCCCCCCCAATTTACCCAGAGCCCCCCCAGAACCTCTCCAGCCCCTCCAAATCCCCCAAAGACCCCCCCAAATTCCCCTCAGGACCCCCCCAGAGCCCCCCCCAATTTACCCAGACCCCCCCACCAGAGCCCCCCACCCTCTCTCAGGCCCATCCACAGCTCCCCCAAAGACCCCCCCCCAAATTCCCCTCAGGACCCCCCCCAATTTACCCAGAGCCCCCCCAGAACCTCCTCAGCCCCCCCCAGATCCCCCAAATTCCCCCCAGGACCCTTCAGAGCCCCCCCTTGGGACCCCCCCCTCCCCAAATCCCTCCTCGCCCCCCCCCCATTTTAGGGACCCCCCCTCACCTGAGCAGCCGCAGCGTCTCGGGGGTGCTGGGCCCCTCCAGCAGCACAAAAACCGTGGGGGGGCCCTGGGGGGGCACCGGGGGGGGCCCGGGGGTCGCGGGGGCCCCCTCGGCCCCCCCTCGGGACATCGCCCCCCCCCGCCCCCCTGCGCCCCACGGCGACACTCGGGGGGGGGGGGATCAGTGGGGTGTGGGGGGGGTTATTGGGTCTGGGGGGGTCAGGAGGGCTGGGGGGGCCTCTATGGGCTGGGGGGGGATCCCGAAATGAGTTCCTGGGGTGGGGGGGGCGGGGGGGGGAGGCCCGGACCTGCCCAAATCTCGCGGAGCTCCGGGGAGGGGGGGGGAGGGGGCGAGCCTGAGGGGGGGGGGTCTGCCCGAAAATCCCCCCCGGGTGTTGGGGGGGGGTCCGGGGGGGGCTCTGGGGGTGTCCCTGCGGGTTCGGGGGGGGGTCCCGGGGGGGTCCCGTCGGGGCCGCGGGGCCTCGGCAGGAAATGGCGGGGGGGGGTTCGGGGGGGGGAGGGGGCGGTGTCGGGAAGTGACATCACGGGGCGGGGGGGGGACACGCAGGGGGGACCCCGAGTCCCGCCCGCGCTCCCCGCCAGGCCCCGGCTCCTTCAGGACCCCCCCCCAAAAAAAAAACCCACCCCCAAACCGCGACCCCCGGGGCTGGCGGGGACCCGCAGGGGCCTCCTGCGACCCCCGGGGGGGGCGCGGGGCTGAGCCACCCCCCCCTCCCCATTTCCCTCCCCCCCAGCCCGGAGCGCCCCCCCCGCTCCGGCCCGCCCGGCCGAGACCCCCCCCCCGGAACAGGTAAAGGGAGCTGGGGGGGGGGAATTGGGGGGGTTTGGAGACCCCTCCCCACCAAAGGGGGACACGGGTGGGGCTGTCCCGGGGGGGGGGCACGGCCGGGTCCTTTCTGGGGGGTGGGGGCCCCCCCGGGTCCCTCCGAGCTCCGGGTTCGTTTGGGGGGGGGACCCTCGGCCCCCATGGTTGCTTTTGGGGGGTGGGGGCACCCCCGGCTCCCTTTTTGGGGACCCCCGGGAGCTTTGCGTCCCTCTGGGGGGGAGGGGTGACCCCCCCCGACCCCCGCGTCCCTTTCAGGGGGGGTTTTGGGGCCGAGCGTGACCCCCCCGGCCCCGCGGGGCTCTTTTGGGGGGGACCCCCCGGCCCCCCCAGGTCTGTTTTGGAGGGGAGGGGTGACCCCTGGGCCCCCCCCCCGGTCCGTTTTGGGGACCCCTCCCCTCGGGTTTTGGGGGGTTTTTGGGGGGGTTTTTGGGGGGGGGTCAGGGTCCGCTCCGGGCGCGGGGGGAGGGGCCGGGCTGGCGGAAGCGGGAGGAGAAACTGGGAATGGGGAGGGGGGAGGGGAGGTGACGGGGTGGGGACACCCCAAATCCTGACCCCTGACCCCAAACGCTGACCCCTGACCCCCCCCCCGCAGCCCCTCGTCCCCCCCCCGATGGGCACCGACCCGCGATGGAGGTGAGGGGCCACATC
The DNA here is from genome assembly GCA_026261815.1 of Monarcha castaneiventris obscurior. Classification (NCBI taxonomy): domain Eukaryota; kingdom Metazoa; phylum Chordata; class Aves; order Passeriformes; family Monarchidae; genus Monarcha; species Monarcha castaneiventris. The sequence continues at coordinate 73,139 of JAMPIT010000159.1, read as the reverse complement.
CTCGCCCCCGGCACCTACAGCCCCGCAGGTACGGCCGCCGCCGCTGCCCCCTGTGCCCCCCACCCCCGGGGCTCGGGGACCCCCCCCCGGTGTCCCCCCCGCACCCCGCAGTGCCCCCAGACCCCCCCCCCCCCAGAATTCTGCCCCAGTTCTGGATCCCTGGGACCCTCGCGGTGCCCCCCGAGCGCTGCCTGAGCTCCGCAGCCCCGGGAGCACCGGAGGCGTCCCTGAGCCCCGGTGGCACCCGCGGGCCCCCGGTGGGTGCGAGATCTGCTCCCTGGTGACCCCCGCCCGGTGCCCCCCACCCTGTGACCCCCTCCCTGTGCCCCCCGCCCGGTGCCCCCCGCCCGGTGCCCGCCCTGTGCCCTCACCTGAGCCGCGCCTGTCCCTGCCCGGTTCCTGCCCCGTCCCTGCCCCTGTCCCGTGTCCCTCTGTCCGTCTGTGTCTCTCTCTGTCCCCCCCTGTCCCTGACTGTGCCCTCACTCAGGGGGGGTTGTGGGGTTGGCAGTGGGGGCTGCGCCCTGTCCGTGCCCCCTGTCCCCTCCCTGTCCCCCACTGCCCCGGTTCCCTCCCGTGTCCCTCTCTGTCCCTCTCCCTGTCCCTCACTGTCCCTGTGCCTGCCCTGTCCCTGTCCCCCACTGTCCCCCCCTGTCCCCAACTGTGCCCTCACTCAGGGGGGGCTGCGGGGTTGGCAGTGGGGGCTGCGCCCTGTCCGTGCCCCCTGTCCCCTCCTGTCCCTGCCCTGTCCCGTCCCGTGTCCCTCTCTGTCCCTGTTCCTGCCGCCCACTGTTCCTGTCCGTCTCTGTCCCTGTCCCTGTCCCCCACTGTCCCCCCTGTCCCCGACTGTGCCCTCACTCGGGGGGGGCTGCGGGGTTCGCAGTGGGGGCTGCGCCCTGTTCCTGCCCTGTCCCCTCGTCCCTGACTGTCCCCTCATGCAGTGGGGGCTGCAGGCGGGCTGCAGGAGCTGCACCGTGTCCGTGTCCGCTGTCCCCTGTCTCTGTCCCCCTTGTCCCCGACTGTGCCCTCACTCGGGGGGGGCTGCGGGGTTCGCAGTGGGGGCTGCACTCTGTTCTTGCCCTGTTCCTGCCCTGTTTCTGCCCTGTTCCTGCCCTGTCCCTCCCGTCCCCGACTGTCCCTGACTGTCCCCTCACGCAGGGTGGCTGCAGGAGCTGCACCCTGTCCGTGCCCCGTCCCTTGTCCCTGTCCCCCCCTGTTCCCAACTATCCCTTCACTCGGGGGGGCTGCGGGGTTCGCAGTGGGGGCTGCGCCCTGTCCGTGCCCCCTGTCCCTGCCCTGTCGCTGCCCCTGTCCCGTGTCCTTCTGTCCGTCTGTGTCTCTCTCTGTCTCGCCCTGTCCCTGACTGTGCCCTCACTCGGGGGGGCTGCGGGGTTCGCAGTGGGGGCTGCGCCCTGTGCGTGTCCCCTGTCCCCTCCCTGTCCCTGCCTGTCCCTCACTGTCCCCTGCCTCTCCCCCCCGTCCCCCGCTGTCCCCGACTTTTCCCCACTGTCCCCCCCCCGTCCCCTGTCCCCGTTCCCCCATCCCTGACTGCCCCCTGGCACAGGGGGGGCTGCGGTGTTGGCAGTGGGGGCTGTCCCTCACTGTTCCCCCATCCCTGACTGTTCCCCACTGTCCCCCCCCGTCCCTGACTGTCCCCTCACTCAGGGGGGGCTGCGGGGTTTGCAGTGGGGGCTGCGCCCTGTCCGTGTCTCCTGTCCCTCTCTGTCCCCCACTGTCCCTGCCCTGTCCCCCTTCTCTCTCTGTCCCTTTCTGTCCCCGCCGTCCCCCACTGTCCCCCACTGTCCCCCACTGTCCCCCACTGTCCCCCCCATCCCTGACTGTCCCCCCCATCCCTGACTGTCCCCTGGCGCAGAGGGGGCTGTGGGATTGGCAGTGGGGGCTGTCCCTGACTGTCCCCCCATCCCTGACTGTTCCCCATTGTCCCCCCCCATCTGTCTCTGTCCCCCCTGTCCCCCCCCCGTCTCCCCCATCCCTGACCATCCCTTTGCACAGGGGGGGCTGCGGGATTGACAGTGGGGGCTGTCCCCCCCATCGCCCCTGTCCCCCCTTGTCCCCCCCACCCCTCCCTGTCCCCCTGATCCCCCCCATCCCCCCATCCCTCTCCGTCCCCCCCTGTGCCCCCCATCCCTGACTGTCCCCTCACGCAGGGGGGGCCGCGGGATTGGCAGTGGGGGCTGTCCGTGACTGTCCCCCCATCCCTGACCGTCCCCCCTGTCCCTGCCCCCCACCCCTGACGGTGCCTTTGCTCGGGGGGGGCGCGGGATTGGCAGTGGGGGGCTGCCTCTCTCTGTTCCCCCGCCCCCCCTTGTTCCCCCAATCCCTAACTGTTCCCCCCTGCCCCCCCCGTGCCCCCCACCCCTGACCATCCCCTCGCACAGGGGGGGCCGCGGGGCGGCTGCAGGAGCTGCGGGAGCGGCAGCGGGGGCTGCGCCAGGCGCTGGGGCTGCGCCTGCGGGAGCTGCGGCGCCTCTGCCTGCAGGAGGCCGTGAGTGACCCCCGAGTGACCCCCGAGTGACCCCCGAGTGACCCCCGAGTGACCCCAAAACCCTGATCCCCGTCCCTAAATCACCCCTGACCCCCGGGACCCCCTTTGCTCACAGCAGATACCCAGAGTGACCCCCGGGATGCCCTCAGGACCCCTGGAGTGACCCCCGGAGTGACCCCAAAACCCTGATCCCTGTCCCTAAATCACCCCTCACCCCCGGGACCCCCCCCGCCCACACTGGATACCCCGAGTGACCCCTGGGACACCCCCAGGACCCCCGGAGTGACCCTCAAACCCTGACCCTCCCTCCCTGGGTCACCCCCGAGTGCTGGCCCAGGACCCCCACCCACCCACTGGACACCCCCAGTGACCTCTGACCCCCACCCACCACACCCCCGGAGTGACCCCCAAACCCTGACCCCCAGAGTCACCCCTGACCTCTGACCCCGGGCTTGCCTCCAGCCCCCTCCCCCAGCCTCTCCCAGGCCCCCCCCAAACCCCTCCCCACCCCCAAGACCCCCACGGACCCTCAGGACCCCTCTGGGACCCCTCCCCAAAACTGCCATAGCCTCCTCCCATAGCCCTCCCCTCCCCCCAAAAGCCCCTCCCCCCCTCCTGGAGCCCCCCCTGACCCCCCCATTGCAGGAGCTGACGGGGAAGTTGCCCCCCGAGTACCCCCTGGAGCCTGGAGAGAGACCCCAGCCCCCCCCACGCCGCCGGAGCGGGGCACCCCCCCGGGGCCCCCCCCCTGAGGTAGGTGTGGGGTCATAGGGGTGGTGGGGGGAGGCCAAAATATCCTTCTGGGGGGGGAGGGGGTCCCCATCCCAAATCCCACCTTGGGGTGTCCCCTTGGAGCCCCCCGTGGTGGCCCCCACCCCCTTTGTGTCCCCTGGGTGGCCCCCCATGCCCTGGGGGTCCCCGTGGTGTCCCCTGGTGGCCCCCGGACCCCCCCGTGGTAGCCCCCAGCCCCCAGCCCCACTCCCTGTGTGTCCCCCACAGTGGCCCCTGTACCCCGACGGTGGCTCCCGTCCCCCCCTGGGCCGCCTGGGGACCCCCACGTCCTGCGGGTCCCCGCACGCTCTGGTACGTCCCTGCCGTGTCCCCCTGGTGGCCTGGACCCCCACGGTGCCCCCTGGACCCCCCCGGACCCCCCTGGTGTCCCCTGGACCCCCCCGGACCCCCCTGGTGTCCCCTGGACCCCCTGAGGTGTCCCCTTGGTGTCCTGGACCCCCTTGGTGTCCCCCTGACCCCCCTGGTGTCCCCTTGGTGTTCACTGGACCCCCTTGGTGTCGCCCTGACTCCTGTGGTGTCCCCACACCCCCCTGGTGTCCCCCTCGACCCCCCTGAGGTGTCCCCCTGGTGTCCCCTGGACCCCCCCGGACCCCCCCTGCTGTCCCTGTGGTGTCCACTGGACACTGGACAGTGTCCCCTCGGTGTCCCCACGGTGTCGTGGACCCCCCTGGTGTCCCCCTGGTGTCCCCATGGTGTCCCCTGGACCCCCCCAGACCCCCCTGATGTCTCCTTGGTATCCCCACACTCCCCTGTGGTGTCCCCCTGACCCCCGTGGTGTCCCCATGGTGTCCTGGACCCCCACGGTGTCCCCTTGGTGTTGTGGATCCCCTTAGTGTCCCCCTGAGCCCCATGGTGTCCCCTGGACCCCCCCAGACCCCCCTGATGTCTCCTTGGTGTCCCCACACTCCCCTTGGTGTCCCCCTGACCCCCGTGGTGTCTTCTTGGTGTCTACTGGACCCCCCTGGTGTCCCCCACACCCTCATGGTGTCCCCCCGACCCTCATGGTGTCCCCTTGGTATCCCCCTGACCCCCCTGGTGTGCTCTTGGTGTCCTGGACCCCCATGGTGTCCCCTTGACCCCCTGGACCCCCCTGGTGTCCCCATGATGTTCCCTTGACTCCCTTGGTGTCCCCTTGGTGTCCCCTACACCCCCATGGTGTCCCCCCGACCCTCCTGGTGTCCCCTGGACCCCCTGAGGTGTCCCCATGGTGTCCCCACGCTCCCCTGAGATGTCCCCCTGGTGTTCCCCTGACGCCCATGGTGTCCTCCTGACCCCCCTGACCCCCATGGTGTCCTGGACCACCATGGTGTCCCCTTGGCGTCCCCCTGACCCCCACAGTGTCCCCTTGGTGTCCCCATGGTGTCCTGGATCCCCCCTGGTGTCCCCTGGACCCCCTGAGGTGTCCCCCTGGTGTCCCCACACTCCCCTGAGATGTCCCCCTGACCCCCCTGCTGTCCCCCCTGACCCCCACGGTGTCCCCCTGACCCCCTTGGTGTCCCCTTGGTGTCCCCTGGACCCCCATGGTGTCCCCAAACCCCGCATGGCCCCCGATGGCTCCTCGCCCTTCCCTGCCTAACCCCAAATCCCCGGTGCTGTGTCCTCATTCCTCTCTCTCCTTTTCTCTCCCCCGTCCCCATTCCAAACTTCCCGTTTTTCCCTTTTTCTCCTCGTTTTTCCCCAATTTCTCCTGTTTTTCTCAGGTGTAAGTGCAGCTGTTAGAGAGCACCTGACCTTTTCCCGCTTCCCATTTTTTCTCATTTCTGCCATTTTTCCCTATTTCTGTGCCCCCAGGTGTGCTGGGCCTGGCAGGAGACGCAGGCCGAGGCTCAGGAGGCCACTCAGCCTTTTCCCATTCCTTCATTTTTCCCATTTTCCCCATTTTTCCCACTCCAGGAGTGCTGGGCGCGGCGGGAGGTGCAAGCCCAGGTGCTGAAGGCCGCCCGGCCTTTTGCCATTCCCTCATTTTTCCTTATTTTTCCCACATTTCTACCCATTTTCCCCTCATATTTTCCCTTTTTTTTCTCGTTTTTTTCCCGTTTTCCCTTGTTTTTTTCTCATTTTTCCCACTCCAGGTTTGCCACACGTAGCAGGAGGCGCAGGCCCAGATGCAGGCCCAGGCCCTTTCCCATTCCCTCAGTTTTGCCCATTTTCCTCACATTTCTCCCCATTTTCTCACTCCAGGCATGCTGTGAGGCGCAGGGTCAGGTGCTGGAGGCTTTCCCATTCCCTCATTTTTGCCCATTTTCTTCACATTTCTCCCCATTTTCCCTCCTCCAGGCGTGCTGGGCGCGGCGGGAGGCGCAGGCCCAGATGCAGGCCCAGACCCTCACTTTTTCCCACATTTCTACCCATTTTCCCCTCATTTTTTCTCGTTTTTCCCCTCATTTTTGCCCATTTTTCCCTCATTTCTCCCCTTTTTCCCTCATTTTTGACTCATTTTCCTCCCTTCCAGGCATGCCGGGCGTGGCGGGAGGCTCAGGCCCAGATGCAGGCCCAGGCCTAGGCCCAGGAGGCCGCCCGGCCCTTTCCCATTCCCTCACTTTTGCCCATTTTTCCCACGTTTCTCCCTATTTCCCCACTCCAGGTGTGCCAGGCCCAGGCTCAGGTGCTGGAGGCTTTCCCATTCCCTCATTTTTGCCCATTTTTCCCACATTTCTGCTCATTTCCCCACTCCAGGTGTGCCACGTGTGGTGGGAGGCCCAGGCCCTCATTTTTTCCCTGTTTTTCCCACGTTTCTACCCATTTTTCTGTCATTTCTTCCTATTTTTCCCCTCATTTGTTCCTTTTTTACCTCATTTTTCCCCATTTTCCCCACTCCAGGCGTGCCGGGCGCGGTGGGAGGCACAGGCCCAGATGCAGGCCCAGATGCAGGCCCAGGCCCAGGAGGCTGCCGGGCCCTTTCCCATTCCCTCACTTTTGCCCATTTTCCCCACATTTCTCCCCATTTTCTCACTCCAGGCGTGCCGGGCACGGTCAGAGGTGCAGACTCAGGTGCTGGAGGCTTTCCCATTCCCTCATTTTTGCCCATTTTCTTCACATTTCTCCCCATTTTCTCTCCTCCAGGCGTGCTGGGCGTGGCGGGAGGCGCAGGCCCAGATGCAGGCCCAGGCCCTCGTTTTTTCCGTATTTTTCCCACACTTCTACCCATTTTTCTCTCATTTTCCCTCATTTTTGCTCATTTTTTGCCCTCATTTTTCCCTCATTTCTCCCCTTTTCCTTCATTTTTCCCCATTTTCCCCACTCCAGGCGTTCCACATGCAGCGGGAGGCACAGGCCCAGATGCAGGCCCAGGAGGCCGCCGCGCCCTTTCCCATTCCCTCACTTTTGCCCATTTTTGCCACATTTCTCCCCATTTTCTCACTGCAGGCGTGCCGGGCGCGGCGGGAGGCGCAGGCCCAGGTGCAGGTGCAGGCCCAGGTGCTGGAGGCCGCCCGGCGTTTGGCCTCCGTGCCGGGGTTGCCTCCCGAGCAGCGGCGCCGGCGGCAGCGGCTCCAGGCCGAGGCCGCCCAGAGGCTCCGGCAGCTCCGGGCACAGCTCGGACCCCCCGGCCAGGGTGAGAGGAGGGGAAAAATGAGGAGAAATTGAGGGGGATCAGGGGGGATTTGGGGTGCCGGGGGCTCAGGGGGGGTTTGGGGTAGCGGGGATTGTGGGGGGGTCCTTGAAATATGGGGGGAAAAAGGGGTCAGGGAGGTTGAGGGGTCTTTGGGGTGCCAGGGGGTCTTTGGGGGGCGCTGTTGGCAGGGGGGGTCAGGGGGTCTTTGAGGCAATGGGGGCACTGGTGGCAGGGGGGGTCCGGGGGTCTTTGGGGTCCCCAGGATTTGGGGAGAAGGGTGGAGGTGGCACAGAGATTTTTGGGTGGGGGGGGTCGCAGCAGTTCTGACCCCCTTTGACCCCCCCCCAGATGAGAACAGGTCCCTGTGTGACCTCCCTGCGCTGGAGAACGGTGAGTGGGGGGCTTGAGGCGGCTGGGGGGGGGCTGCCTGGACATTTGGGTGACCCTTTGGTGAGGGGGGGGGGTCCGGACACCCCCTGGATCCCCCTGAAGGGATTACCTGGATTTTTGGGGGGGACCTTTGAGAAGGGGTTTCCTAGACCACCCCCCCCCCCCAAAATGTGTGTCTCCCACAGGAGCCCTGCCCCCCCCCAAGCCCCCCCCGGGCGGACCCGGCCGCCCCTCCCCCCCCCGGGCTGGCTCCAGCAGCCCCGATCGCCGCCCCCCCCCCTGGACCCCCGACGTCCCCCCCGGGCGCCGCAGCTCCCTCGCCAGCCCCGCCAGGTGCGTGACCCCCCAAAAAACCCCTCCCACCCCCCAAAAAAAACCCCCTCTGGGGGGGGGTCCCTCCAGCCCCACTGATGGGGTCCCCCCCCCCGTGCCCCCTCCCCAGCCCGGCGCGGACCCTCCCCCGCAGCGCCTCCAGTTTCGAGGGTCGCAGCGTCCCGGCCACGCCCGTGCTGGCCCGGAGCCCCCGCGGGCCCCCCCTGTGCCGGTGAGGGGTCGGGGGGGGGCGGTTTGGGGGGGTCTTGGGGGGGTTGGGAAGGAGGGCAGGGGGGTGGGGAGACCCCAACCCCTTTTGTCCGACCTGGTTGTGTCGCCTCGGTGGCTGGGGAGGGGGCTCAGGGGGAATTTGGGGAGTGGGCTGCAGGGCAGGGGTGCAGGGGGGGGCTGATTTGGGGGGTCTAGGGGGGGGTTTTGAAGACCCCCAACCCTTTTGTCTGACCTTTGTGTCCCTGAGATGGCCCCAAAGTGGTTGGGGAGGGGGCTCAGGTGGAATTCGGGGGGTGGGCAGCAAGGCAGGGGCACGTGGGGGGCTGATTTGGGGGAGTTTAGGGGGGCTTTGAAGACCCCAACCCTTTTGGTTGTGTCCCCTCGGGGGCCCGGGGGGGGTGGGGGGCTCAGGGGGAATTTGGGGGGTGGGCTGCAAGGCAGGGGTGTGGGGGGGGGCTGATTTGGGGGGGTTTAGGAGATTTTGAAGACCCCAACCCCCCCGTGTGACCTCACTGTCCCCCTCCCCCTCCCCAAAGCCCCGGGGGGAGCAATTTGGGGACAATTTGGGGGGGTTTAGGGGAGTTTAAAGACCCCAAACCCCCCCGTGTGACCCCCCCCTGTCCCCCCCCCGCAGCCCCGAGGCCCCGGGTTTGCCCCCCCGGCCCTGGTCCGGTAGCCAAGACTCCCAACTGGGGGGGCCCCCCACAGCCCCCGGCCCTGCCCCCCCCGCCCCCGGCGCCCCCCGCACCCGGCGCAGCAACAGCTCCGAGGCTTTGATCGATTGGGGGGGACCCCCGGAAACCCCCCCGGAAGCATCGAGAGGTCGAGGGGGGGGTCCCGGCGGTGGTCCCGGGGTGACCCCCCCCACCCCCGCCGCCGCCCCCCCCTCGGCGGAGCAGCGGCGCAGCCAGAAGTGGCTGGCGCTGGAGGGGCTGCGGGACTGGTACCTGCGGCACACCGGGACCCCCCCCGCGCCCCGCCTCGGGCCCCCCCCCGCCGCCGGGCCCGCCTGGGCCCCCCCCCCGCGCCGCCGGGACCCCCCCGGGCTGCCCCATTCGCTCAGCTACGCCGGGGCCCTGGCGCCCAGGTACGGGGGGGGGGCTCCGCGGGGGTACCGAGCCCCGCTTTTTTAATGGGGGGGGGGGGGGTTGTTTGGAGGGGGGATTTGGGGCCGCCCCCCCCCGCGGTTGGTGGGGTCTCGCTGTTCCCTGGGGGGTTCCAGGTCCAGGTTTTCCCCCCCTCCCTAATTTTGGGGAGCTCCCCCCCCCCCGTATTGGGGGCCCCCCTGTGCATGGGGCAGTCTCATATCTGAATGTGCCCCCCCCCCATTTTGGGGACCCCCCCCATGAATTGAGGACCCCCTCCCCATTTCCACCCTGTCCCGTGTCCCCCCCCCCCCCCCCCCCCACTTGGGTCCCCCCCCCCCGTCCTTCAGGGACCCCCAAATTGGGGATTCCACTCTGGGTCCCCCCCCCCCCCATTTCAGCCCCCCCCCCCCAAACTGGGGGTCTCCCCTCTCCTGCTGCCCCCCCCCTCCCCAAACCCCCATTTTGGGGATCTCGCTCTCCTTTTGGGGGGGGTCTCTCCTGCCCCCCCCCCTCTGTTTTTCCCTCTTTTCTCCATTCCGGGGGTCCCGGGGGGGGGCAGAACTCGGGGGGTTGTGGGGGGGGGGTCAGGAGGGGACCCCGGGGGGGTCATTTTGGGGGGGCCTAATGCCTTTTTCTCTTTCTCTCTCTGTTGTTTTCCCAATTTTCTGTTCGTTTTGTCTCTTTTTATTTCATTTTCTGTTTATTCCCTTTTTTTGTCTTTTTCTCTCTTTTTCTCCCCTCCCCCCCTCCCCAAAACCCCCCCCCAGGGCCTCCGGGGACACCCCCGGGGCCACCCCCCCACCCCCCCTGGACCCGCAGCCCCCCGGGACCCTCGTGTGACCCCCCCCCCAAACCCAACCTTGGGGAGGGGTCCCAAAATTCGGGGGTGGGGGCGGGGGGGGGGATCCCCAAAATCCCGGCCCCCCCTCGGCCGCTCCTGGCGAGTGGCCGATTTTTGGGGGGGCCCCGTCGCTCGCCCCCCCCCCCTCGGGTGTGGGGGAGGGGGGGAAGGGTCTGGGGGGGGTTGGGGGGGGTCGCAGGGGGGGGGTTCAATACAGGGACCTGCTGCCAGCGCCGCCTCCGCCTCTTTTTTTGGGGGGAAACGCGGCGGTTTTGGGGTTCTGGGGTGCCCCAAAAGCTTCTGTGGGGGTGGGGGGGGGGATTTGTGTCCTGGGGGGGGGGCTCCGTGTAATTTGGGGGCTCCGTGTAATTTGGGGGAGGGTCTTTGTGCTGCTGGAACACCTGGGGGGGGCTGCGTAATTTGGGGGGGTCCTTGGAGCCCTCTCATTGGGGGGGGGGTTAATGAGATCACTCTCTAATTGGGGGGGGGTTAATGAGATCACTCTCTAATTGGGGGGGGGGTTCATGGGACTCTTTTCTAATTGGGGGGGTTAATGAGATGCCTCTCTAATTGGGGGGGGGTTCATGGGATCCGTCTCTAATTAGGGGGGGGGTTAATGGAATCTCTCTCTAATTAGAGGAGTGGTTCACGGGACCCCTCTCTAATTGGGGGGGGGATTAATGGGACCCCTCTCTAATTAGGGGGGTGGTTAATGGGATCCCCCTCTAATTGGGCAGGGGTTAATGAGCTCCCTCTCTAATTGGGGGGGGCTCATAGGGGCCCTGTATGATTGGGGGGGGTCCATGGGACCCTGGGGGGGCGCACCAGGCCCTTGTATTGAAGTGGGGGGGTCCCCACGACCCCTATAGAGCCCCCCATAGAGGGGGCGTGTCTCAGCGGCCATAAGCCACGCCCATCAAGCGAAACCACGCCTATTTGGGCGGAGCATCGCCGCCCAGCCCGAGGCCACGCCCAGTAGCAAAAAGGCCACGCCCCCTGGCCCCACATCTCCCCAGCGGCGGGCGCGGCCAATCAGCGGCCGGGGATTGCGGGCGGGGCGCGCCGCCATTGGCCGGCCTTGGCACGGCGCTCTCCCATTGGCCGCGGGGGCGGTGAGGGGGCGGAGCCAAGAGCGGCGCGCGGCAGCGAGCGAGCGGCGGGAGAGCGGCGGAGGTGAGCGGGGCCCGGGGGGAAACCGGGGGCAAACCGGGGGGAAACCGGGGGACAGCGCGCTCACGGGAGGGCTCCGCGCGGTGCCGGAGGGCGGCTTGGCCCCGCCGTGCCCGGGGCAGGCCGTGCGGTGCGGGGTCCCGCGGGGTCCCGCTCGTTTTCCCCCGCTCCGGCCCCAGGCCGCGGCCTGGCCTCGCCTTCAGCGCCGCGCTCCCCTCGCTCGCAGGGCGGCGGCGTTGCCATGGAGACGAGCGCGCACCCCTATTGGCCGCGCGCGCTGGCGTTGCCGGGTTACGTGGCGGGCGCGCGGCCCGGCTGGCAGTGCGCAGGCGCGGTGGCGGCGGCGGCGGCGGCGCTGCTGGCGCTGGGCTGGGCCCTGGGCGGGGCCGGGGGCGGGGCCAAGGGCGGGGCCAAGGGCGGGGCCAAGCGAAGCCCCGCCCGGCGGCTGGCCCTGGGCTGGTTCCTGCTCTGCGCCGGCATCCACGGCGTCCTGGAAGGGTACTTCAGCCTCCGGCACCGGCAGCTGCCCGCCGACACCGGGCTGCTGGCCGACGTCTGTGAGCACCGGGGAGAAGGGCGGGTGGGGAGGGGAGGTCCTGGAGGGGAGATGGGGCGGCTGGGGAGGGGCCGGGGGTATGTGGGGGGCTTCGGGGAGGCGTCCTCGGGGGATGCGGTGGGTGCTGGAGGGTCACTGGGCACGTGGGGAGGGGTCCCGAGGGCACTGGAGGGTCACTGGGCATGTGGGCAAGGGTCCCTGGGGTATCAGGGGGTGCTGGAGGGTCACTGGGCACGTGGGGAGGGGTCCCTGGGGCATTTGTGGGGTCCCTGGGCATCTCAGGGGTTGCAGTGGGTGCTGGAAGGGTCACTGGGTAGGTGGGGAGGGGTCCCCAAGGGTATCAGGGGGTGCTGGAGGGTCACTGGGCACGTGGGGAGGGGTCCCTGGGATATTTGTGGGTTCCCTGGGCGTGTGGGCAGGGGTCTTCAAGGGCAGCAGGGGGCACTGGAGGTTCCCTGGGCATGTGAGGAGGGGTCCCTGGGCGTTGTGGGGCACTGGGGATTCACCGAGTACGTGGGGAGGGGTCCCTGGGGCATCAGGGGGCACTGGAGGGTCATTGGATACATGGGGAGGGGTCCCTGGGGTCCCTGGGCATGCGAGGAGGGGTCCCTGGGGTATCTCTGGGGTCCTTGGGCATGTGAGGAGGGGTCCCTGGAGTCCCTGGGTACATGGGGAGGGGTCCCTGGGGCATCTGTGAGGTCTCTGGGCACATGAGGAGGGGTCCCTGGGTATGTGGGGAGGGGTCCCTGGGTACATGAGGAGGGGTCCCTGGGGCATCTTTGGGCACGTGGGGAGGGGTCCCTGGGTGCTGGCAGCAGGGCTGGGGGTTCCCCGGGTCCCCTGGGCGCTTTGGGGGTCCCCTGGGGGCTGTGGGGGTCCCCCGGCCCGGGCACACCCGGTGACCCCTCCCCAAATTGCGCAGGGAAGGAATACGCCAAGGCCGACAGCCGCTACATGACGTGAGTGGGGGGCGGCACTTGGGGGGCAGGGGGTGCCCCACATCCCCCCGGGGGGGGGTCCGGGTGACCCTCAGGGCTGTCCCCCGACCTTCCCAGGAGCGATGATTTCACGGTTGCCATGGAAACGGTAACAGCTTGGGCCTGGGGTCCCCTCAGCTTCCTCACCTTCCTCGCCTTCCTGCGCCACCACCCGGCCCGGTTCGTGCTGCAGCTCATCGTGTCCCTCGGTACGGCCGGGACCCCCGCCCCACCCCAGCCCCCAGCCCCACTGACCCCCTTCCTGTGGGGTCTGGCTGCCCTCAGCCCCATCACAGCCCCCAGCCCCATCCCTGTGGGGTCTGGCTGCCCCCAGCCCCATCACAGCCCCCAGCCCCATCCCTGTGGGGTCTGGCTGCCCCCAGCCCCGCTCCAGCCCCCAGCCCCATCCCTGTGGGGTCTGGCTGCCCCCAGCCCCATCACAGCCCCCAGCCCCATTCCTGTGGGGTCTGGCTGCCCCCAGCCCCATCACAGCCCCCAGCCCCATCCCTGTGGGGCCGGGACCCCCAGCCCCATAACAACCCCACTGTCCCCATCCCCAAATCCCCCCAGTGTCCCCAGCCCCATCCCAGCCCCAGTGTCCCCCTTCCTGTGGGGCCGGGGTGCCCCCAGCCCCATTCCAGCCCCCAGCCCTATCCCCAAACCCCCCTAGTGTCCCCACCCCACCCGTGTCCCTCTCCCTGTGGGGCCAGGGTGCCCCCAGCCCCCATTCCAGCCCCACTGTCCCCATCCCTGTCCCCCATCCCACCCCAGTGTCCCCAGCCCCATCACAGCCCCAGGGTCCCCATCCCCAAACCCCCCCGGTGTCCCCATCCTTGTCCCCCAGCCCCATTCCAGCCCCCATCCCCACCCCACTGTCCCCATCCCTGTGGGGCCGGGGTGCCCCCAGCCCCATTCCAGCCCCCAGCCCCATCTCCACCACCACCCCAGTGTCCCCATCACTGTCCCCCATCCCTGTGGGGTCTGGCTGCCCCCAGCCCCATTCCAGCCCCCATCCCCACCCCACCCCAGTGTCCCCCACCCCCAAACCCCCGCCATGGGGTGACCCACGCTGCCCCCGGTGCCCCCCCTGACCCCTCCCTGGCCCCCTCCCCTCCCAGGGCAGCTCTACGGGGACGTTCTTTACTTCGCCACCGAGGCCCGGGCGGGCTGGACCCACAGCGACCCCCGCCCCCTTTATTTCTGGGGTTATTTCGTGGGCCTCAACGGCCTCTGGGTGCTGGTGCCCGGCCTCCTCCTGCTCGACGCTTGCCACCAGCTGGCCACGGCCCAGCGTGGCCACGACCGGCCCCGCCACAAAGCCCACTGAGCCCGGGACCCCCCCCCAGAGCCGGGGGGCGGCTGCGAGACCCCCCCCAGGGGCAGGATTCGGTGCTGGGGGTGGATTCAGCACCTGGGACCCCCCCCAAAAAGCTCAGGGAGAGCGGCCTGGAGGGCTGGAGCCCCCCCCTCCGTGTTCCTGGGGGTGTGGGAATGGGGGGGGGGGGTCACACCCTGGGGAGGTGGGGGGAGGTCCCCTCGTTTTTGGGGGTCTGCGAAGGGACCACCCCTCGTTCTGAGGGGTCTGCGATGGGTTTTAATAAAGGAGCTGGAAATGGAGCCGAGGGTCTGATTTTGGGGGGGTTCTAAAGGGGTTTGGGGGAGTCCTGGAGGAGTTTTGGGGGGTCTTGGAGGGGTTTAGGGATCCTGGAGGGGCTTGGGGGAGTCCCGGGGGGGTTTTGGGGGGTCCTGCAAGGGCTTTGGGGGGTCCCGAAGGAGTTTGGGGGGTTCTGGAGGGGCTTGGGGGGGCCTGGGGGGGTTTTGGGGGTCTTGGACCACGTGAGAGGGAGGGGAAAGGGGCGGGGTTTGCGGGAGATTGACAGGTGGGGTTTAGAGTAAGGGGCGTGGCTTCTCTTATGAGCTCCGCCCCTAACGCGCTGGAGCCAATAGGAAATTAGGTCGCGTGCTGCAGCCAATGGGAGGGCGGCGTGGGCGGGGTTAAGACTTAGCACCTCCCTTCTGCTCCCGCCCATCAATGATTGACAGACCAGCAGCCAATCAGCGCGAGCGTTTACTTCGAGCCGCGCCTTCCCCCTCCGCTAAACCGGCACCTGCTCCACCCAATCAGCGCCCTCTCCCCTCAACTCCCGCCTCCCCAACCAACCAATCAACTCCCTCCGACCCCGCCCCTCCTCTCTCCTCACCCAATCACCGCGCGGCCCCGCTGTCACCATGGCAACACCATTCCCGCCTCCCCACGGCGAAGGCGGGGACACCAAGGCGGGACTTCCGGAGAACCTCTCCACCAATAGAAACTCTCCTCCTCCCTCGCCGACCAATCGCGGGCCGCGGCGCGGGCGAGGCGGAAGCGCGCGCGGGGTCAGAGGTCGCGGCTGTTGATGTTGACACGGCCCCGGCGGCCGCAGCGCCCGCGGCCCCTCAGCGCCGGGGGGGCCCCTGCGAGCCCCGGCCCGCGGCCCCCCCGCCCGGCAGCGCCCCCCGGGGCACCCCGGCACCCCCCCCGCGCCCCCCCATGCGCTCCCCGCCATGACGATCCTCCCGAAGAAGAAGCCGGTCCCGGCTCCCGACGGCGACGCGGACTCGGGCCCGGACGCGGGGCCCGAACGCGGCTCCGACGCGGGGCCCGAGCGCGGCCCCGGTGGCGTGGGCGAGCCCGGGGGACCCGGCGTTGGGGGGCCTCGGCCTCGGGCCTCGCCGCCGCCGCCGCTGCGGGGCTGGGCCGGGCTGCCCGGAGCCGCCGGCTCCCCTCCTCCCGCCGGGCCCGGAGGTCCCGGTGGCGGCGGCCCCGGTTCCGCGGACGGGCCCGCGGCGCTGCTGGGGCTGGAGGCGGCGGCGCTGGGGCTGCCCGAGCCCCGCGGGCCCGGCTGCGGCGGCGGCGGCGGCGGCGGCCCCGGGCACAGCAAGAGGCGGCGGCGCGGCGGGGCCGGGCCCAGCGGAGGCTCCGGGGGCTCGGGCCCCGGCGGGATCGGGCTGGGGATGGGGCTGGGCCCCGCTTGCGGCAGCCCCGGGCCCGACGAGGCGGGAGGAGGCTACAACAGCGAGGACGAGTACGAGGCCGGGAGGGTGGAGATGGATCCGGCCACGGCCGAGCAGGTGCGGGGGGCACCGGGGGGGCACCGGGAGGCACCGGGAGGCACCGGGGGGGCACCGGGAGGCACCGGGAGAAGGAGGGAGCCCAGCGAGGTTCGGGGTCCCCGCTGTTGTCGCCTCTCCCCTCGCTCTGGGGGGGTCACACGGGTTCGTCACCCCCCCGTTGTCCCCTCCTTTTTTTCCCACCGGTTTTCCCCTCTCTGGCCTCACTTCTCGCCCCCCCCGGGACCCCCGGGATCCCCCTGTTCGGACCCCCCAGGGACCCCCCTTGGCACCCCCAGATTTTCCCGGATCCCCCTTTTTTATTGCTGTCCCCCCCTTGTCACCCCCCCCTCACCATAATTCCCTTTTTTCCTCTCCTCTGGACCCAAATCTTTTCCCCCCTGCCTGGGACCCCCCCAAACCCCTCCTTGCCATGTCCCCTTGTCCCCCCCTGCCCCCCAGGACCCCCCCGTGTTCCCCCTCCCCACAATCCCCCCCTTGTCCCCAGCTCATATTGCCCCCCCTAAATGATCCCTGCTGGACCCCCCCCTCCCCCCCTTTTCCCACTCTTTGGGACCCCCCCTCTTTTCCTGGACCCTTCCCCCCTTGTCCCCTCTGCCTGGGACACCCCAGGACCCCCCCAGGACCCCCCCCCGTATCCCTTCTCCCCTTCTGTGCCCCCAACCCCTCGCCCCCCACACATCCCTCAGCTCCCCACACCTCCTGCCCCCCCTCGATGATCTGAGGGACCCCCCAGGACCGAGGGTCCCCTGAAGACCCCCCCAAACTCCCCCTCGTCCCCCCTCCCCGCACCCCCATCCCCTTTTCTTCCCCTTTGTGCCCCCAGCCCCTCATCCCCCACACATCCCTCGGCTCCCCACACTTTGTGCCCCCCCCTCGATGATCTGAGGGACCCCCCAGGACCCCCCCGAGCCCCCCAGGACCCCCCCCCGAGCCCGGCTGTGTCTCCAGCAGGAGCACCGGTTCGAGAAAGCTCTGCGGGAGAAGAAAGGCTTCATCATCAAACGCATGAAGGAGGACGGGGCCTGTTTGTTCCGGGCCGTGGGTGAGCCCCAAAACCCCCCCAAAAACCCCCCAAAACCCCCCCGAGGCGCTTCCACCCCCCCCTCACTGTTCCCTTTGTGTCCCCTCCCTCAGCTGATCAGGTGTATGGAGACCAGGACATGCACGAGGTGGTGCGGAAGCACTGCATGGATTACCTGGTGAGGCACTGGGAGGGACTGGGAGGGCACTGGGAGGCACTGGGAGGGCACTGGGAGGGATTGGGAGGGACTGGGAGGCACTGGGAGGGCACTGGGAGGGACTGGGATATGCCCAGAACTCGGGGGTGAAACAGGTGGATGGAACTGGAGGGGCTCTGGGAGGTGCAGCTTATACTGGGAGCCACTGGGGAACGACTGGAAGGAGCCTGGGGTGCTCAGGGAAGCGTTGGGAAGGAACTGGGGGGCACTGGGATGAACTGGGAGGGTGCTCGGTGCACTGGGTGGGGGGGGGGCAGGCTGCTCTTCCCTCCCAGCCCCCAATGTCCCTGGGGCTCTCCTGGCATCCCCAGACCTCTCCCAGTGTCCCCAGGGCTCTCCCAGTGTCCTCCGACCTCTCCCACTCCTGTTTCTGGGGCTCTCCCAGTGTCTCTGGGGCTCTCCTGGTGTCTTCAGACCTCTCCCAGCATCCCCAGACCTCTCCCAGTGTCCCCCAGTCCTCCCACCCTCCTGTCCCCGGAGCTCTCCCAGCATCCCCAGACCTCTTCCAGTGTCCCCAGGGCTCTCCCAGTGTCCCCAGACCTCTTCCAGTGTCCCCAGGGCACTCCCAGTGTTCTCAGACCTCTCCCACTCCTGTTTCTGGGGCTCTCCCAGCATCCCTGGGGCTCTCCCAGTGTCTCTGGGTCTCTCCTGGTGTTCTCAGACCTCTCCCAGCATCCCCAGACCTCTCCCAGTGTCCCCAAGGCTCTCCTGGTGTCCCTGGGGCTCTCCCAGTTTCCCCAGGGCACTCCCAGTGTCCTCAGACCTCTTCCACTCCTGTTTCTGGACCTCTCCCAGTGTCCCTGGGGCTCTCCCAGTATCCCCAGGGTTCTCTAGGTGTCCCTAGACCTCTCCCACTCCTGTCCCCAGTGTCCCTGTGATCCCTCCCCACCCGGCAGTGCCCGTGCCACCCCCCACATCCCCCCCGTGCCCCCCATGCCCCCCCCATGACCCCACCGTGTGCCCCCAGATGAAGAACGCCGATTATTTCTCCAACTACGTCACCGAGGATTTCACCACCTACATCAACCGCAAGCGCAAGAGCACCTGCCATGGCAACCACATCGAGATGCAGGCCATGGCCGAGATGTACAACCGGCCCGTCGAGGTCTACCAGTATGGCACTGGTGCGTGGCCCGGGGACTGGGAGGGGGCATGGAGCCATGGGGGCAGCGGGGAGGGGTCCCCATGGGCACTGGGGGCAGTGGGGGCAGCGGGGAGGGGTCCCTGATGGACCACAGGGGTCACCTGGGCACTGGGGGCAGTGGGGAGGGGTCCCCAGGGGCAGTGGGGGCAGTGGGGAGGGGGCACCTGATGGACCACAGGGGTCCCCCTGGACATTGGGGACCCTGGGGGCAGTGGGGAGGGGGCACTTGGGCACTGGGGGCAGCGAGGAGGGGTCTCTGAGGAACCACAGGGGTCCCATGGGTACTGGGAGCAGTGGGAAGGGATGTCCTGGGCATTGGGAGCAGTGGGGAGGGGGCACCTGGGCACTGGGGGCAGGGGGGCGGGGAGGGGTCCCCAGAGATAAATGGGGCGATCAGGGGGTCCCAGGCGCTGTTTTGGGAATCCCAGGTGCTGTTTTGGGGGTCCCAGGTGCCATTTTGGGGTTCCCTATGGATCAGGGAGGTGATCAGGAACTCCCAGGTGCCATTTTGGGGTTCCCAGTTGGTTTTTGGGGGTTCAGGTGATTCTTTTGGGGGTCCCAGGTGCCATTTGGGGGGTCCCAGTTGGTTTTTGGGGGCCCCAGGTGGCATTTGGGGATCCCAGGTGCCGTTTTGGAGTTCCCAGTTGGTTTCTGGGGGTCCCAGGTGCTGTTTTGGGGGTCCTGGGTGACATTTTGGGGTTCCCAGATGCTGTTTTGGGGTCTCTATGGATCAAGGAGATGACTAGGGACTCCCAGGCGCCGTTTTGGAGTTCCCAGTTGGTTTCTGGGGGTCCTGGGTGCTGTTTCAGGGGTCCCAGCTGGCCCCAGGTGCCGTTTTGGGGGTCCCAGGTGCCATTTGGGGGTCCCAGGTGCCGTTTTGGGAGTCCCAGGTGGCCCCAGGTGCTGTTTTGGGGGTCCCAGTTGGTTTTTGGGGTTCCCGGGTGCCGTTTCGGGGGGTCCCAGGTGCCATTTTGGAGTTCCCAGTTGGTTTTTGGGGGTCCAGGTGATTTTTTTGGAGGTCCCAGGTGCCATTTTGGAGTTCCTAGTTGGTTTTTGGGGGTCCCGGGTGCCGTTTCGGGGGTCCCAGGTGGCCCCAGGTGCCGTTTTGGGGGTCCCAGGTGGATTTTGGGGCCCCCCTGGCTGACGGGGGTGCCGGGGTGCCCGCAGAGCCCATCAACACCTTCCACGGGATCCAGCACAACGAGGACGAGCCCATCCGGGTCAGCTACCACCGCAACATCCACTACAACTCCGTGGTGAACCCCAACAAGGCCACCATCGGCGTGGGGCTGGGGCTGCCCTCCTTCAAACCGGGGGTACGGGGGCGGGGACCCCGAATTTGGGGGGTGGGATGCTGAATTTGGGGGGTGGGAACCTGATTTTGGGGGTGGACCCCGAATTTGGGGCTGGGACTTCAAGTTTGGGGGGTGGAACCCCGATTTTAGGGGCAGGACTCTGATTTTGGGGGGTGTATCCCATGGGCGTGTCCCATTAGGTGTGCCCCTGGGCGTGTCCTGTGGGTGTGTCCTGTGGGTGTGTCCTGTGGGTGTGTCCTGTGGGTGTGTCCTGTGGGTGTGTCCCGGGCTCATGTCCTATGGGTGTGTCCAGTGGGCGTGTCCCCTGGTTGTGTCCCATTGGGTGTGTCCCATTGGGCGTGCCCCCTTAGGCGTGTCCCTGGGTGTATTTCATTGGGCGTGTCCCATGGGTGTATCCCCTGGGTGTGTCCCTGGGCGTGTCCCTGTCTGTGTCCCTCACGCCCCGCCCCCTGGGCGTGTCCCATGGTTATGTCCCATTGGGCGTGTCCCCTGGGTGTATCCCCTGGGCGTGCCCCATTGGGCGTGTCCCTGGGTGTGTCCCTCATGCCCCGCCCCGTGGGTGTATCCCCTGGGTGTGTCCCTGGGCGTGTCCCTGGGTGTGTCCCTCATGCCCCGCCCCATGGGTGTATCCCTGGGCGTGTCCCTGGGTGTATTCTCCTTGGCGTGTCCCCGGGTGTGTCCCTGGGCGTGTGCCCTGGGCGTGTCCCCGACGCCCCGCCCCATGGGTGTGTCCCTGGGTGTGTCTCCATGGGCGTGTCCCTCATGTCCCGCCCCATGGGCGTGTCCCTGTGTCCCTCACGCCCTGCCCCGTGGGCGTGTCCCTGGGCGTGTCCCATGGTTATGTCTCATTGGGCGTGTCCCCTGGGTGTATCCCCTGGGCGTGCCCCATTGGGCGTGTCCCCGGGTGTGTCCCTCATGCCCCGCCCAGTGGGTGTGTCCCTGGGTGTGTCCCTGATGCCTCTCCCCATGGGTGTGTCCCGGGGCGTGTCCCTGGGCGTGTCCCATGGTTATATCCCATTGGGCGTGTCCCTGTCCATGTCCCTCACGCCCTGTCCCGTGGGTGTGTCCCTGGGCGTGTCCCTGGGCGTGTCCCTGAGGCCCCGCCCATGGGCGTGTCCCTGAGGCCCCGCCCGTGCCCGCAGCTGGCCGAGCAGTCGCTGATGAAGAGCGCCATCAAGACGTCGGAGGAGTCGTGGATCGAGCAGCAGATGCTGGAGGACAAGAAGCGCGCCACCGACTGGGAGGCCACCAACGAGGCCATCGAGGAGCAGGTGGCCCGCGAGTCCTACCTGCAGTGGCTGCGCGACCAGGAGAAGCAGGCGCGGCAGGTGGGGCCCCGATTCCCCTTTGGGGGGTGCTGCTGTCCCCGTGGTTGTTCTGAGAACCTTTGGTGTCCCCGTGGTTGTTCTGAGAACCTTTGGTGTCCCCATCGCTGTCCCTATGAGCCCACGGTGTCCCCATGGCTGTCCCCATAAACCCCCGGTGTCCCCATTGCTGTCCCCAACCAGCCTTTGGTGTGCCCATCGCTGTTCCTGCCAGCTTTCAGTGTCCCCATCGCTGTTTTGCCAACCTTGGTGTCCCCATCCCTGTCCCCACAAACCCCTGCTGTTCCCATTACTGTTCTACCAACCCCGGTGTCCCCATCGCTGTCCCGAGCTAGTTCTTGGTGTCCCCGTTGTTGTTCTGTCAACCCCTGGTGTCCTCTTACTGTCCCTGCCAACCTCTGCCATCCCTGTCTCCATGAGCCCTTGGTGTCCCCGTGGTTATTCTGTCAACCTTGGTGTCCCCATCGCTGTTCTGTCAACCCCTGGTGTCCCCATAGCTGTCCCCAACCAGCCTTTGGTGTCCCCATCGCTGTCCCCACGAACCCCTGGTGTCCCCATTGCTGTCCCCAACCAGCCTTTGGTGTCTCCATCGCTGTTCCTGCCAGCTTTCAGTGTCCCCATCGCCGTTCTGCCAACCTCTGCTGTCCCCATTACTGTCCCCACAAACCCTTGATGTCCCCATTGTTGTTTTGCTAACCTTGGTGTCCCCATTGATGTTGTGTCAACCTTGGTGTCCCCATCGGTGTCCTCACAAACCCCTGGTGTCCCCACTGTTGCCCTAACCAGCTCTCGGTGTCCCCATCGCTGTCCCCACGAACCCCCAGTGTCCCCATCACTGTCCTAACCAGCTTCTGTTGTCCCCGTTGTTGTTCTGTTAACCTTGGTGTCCTCATCGCTGTCCCTTGCCAAGCTTTGCTGTCCCCATCGCTGTTTGTCAACCCCCGGTGTCCTCATTACTGTTCTACCAACCCCGGTGTCCCCATCGCTGTCCCCGTGAACCCCTGGTGTCCTCATTACTGTTCTACCAACCCCGGTGTCCCCATCGCTGTCCCCGTGAACCCCTGGTGTCCTCATTACTGTTCTACCAACCCCGGTGTCCCCGTCGCTGTGCCCGCAAACCCTCGCTGTCCCCACTGCTGTTCTGTGACCCCTGGTGTCCCCACTGCTGTCCCAACCAGCTCCTGCTGTCCCCATCACTGTCCCTGCCAACCTCTGTCATTGGTGTCCCCACAAACCCCCGGTGTCCCCATCGCTGTCCCCACAAACCCCTGATGTCCCCATCGCTGTCCCCAACCAGCTCTTGGTGTCCCCGTCGCTGTGCTGCAAACCCTGTGTCCCTATTGGTTGTGTTCTGTGTCCCCTGTGTCCCCACTCTGCTGTCCCAACCAGCTCCGTGTCCATCGCTGTCCCTGCCAAACTTTGTCATTGGTTCTGCCAACCCTGGTGTTGTTCTGCCAACCTTTGTGTCCCCATCGCTGTCCCCACAAACCCCTGATGTCCCCATCGCTGTCCCCAACCAGCTTTGGTGTGGTGTTGTTCTGTCAACCTTTGTGTCCCCATCGCTGTCCCCCACAAACCCCTGATGTCCCCATCAGTGTCCCCTGCCAGCCCCTGGTGTCCCCATTGCTGTCCCTGTCAGCCCCCGGTGTCCCCTCCCCCACACCCTGTGGTCACTCCGGTGCCCCCCGACGTCCCCCCACCCCATGGTCACTCTGGTGCCCCCTGGTGTCCTGCCCCACCCCATGGTCACTCCGGTGCCCCGTGCCCTGTGGTCACTCCGGTGCCCTGTGCCCTGTGGTCACTCTGGTGTCCCCAGCTGTCCTCACACCCTTTGGTCACTCCGGTGCCCCCCGGTGTCCCCTGCCCCATGGTCACTCCTGTGTTCCCCTGATGTCCCCACACCCCATGGTCACTCTGGTGTCCCCCTGCCCCGTGGTCACTCCGGTGCCCCGTGCCCTGTGGTCACTCCAATGCCCCCGGTGTCCCCCCACACCCTGTGGTCACCCCAGTATCCCCCCATACCTCATGGTCACTCCAGTGCCCCCGGTGCCTCGTGCCCTGTGGTCACTCCGGTGCCCCTGGTGCCCCATGCCCTGTGGTCACTCCGGTGTCCCCCCACACCCTTTGGTCACTCTGGTGCCCCCGGTGCCCCACACCCTGTGGTCACTCCGATGCCCCACACCCTGTGGTCACTCCGATGCCCCACACCCTGTGGTCACTCCAGTGCCCAGTGCCCTGTGGTCACTCCGGTGCCCCCAGTGCCCCGTGCCCCATGGTCACTCTGGTGTCCCCCCACACCCCATGGTCACTCCAGTGCCCCCCACACCCTGTGGTCACTCGGTGCCCGCGGTGTGCCCGCAGCCTCGCAAGGCCAGTGCCACGTGCAGCTCGGCCACGGCGGCGGCGGCCAGCGGCCTGGAGGAGTGGAGCGGCCGCTCGCCGCGGCCCCGCAGCGCCGCCCCCTCCCCGGAGCACCCCGGGCTGCACCCCGAGACCCCCGGCCCCAAACCCCCCTCGCCCGGAGCCCCCCCCGCCGGCAAACCCCCCTCGCCCTGCGCCCCAGGTGGGTGAACTGGGGGGGCTGGGGGGGTTTAACTGGGGTTTATGGGGGGCTGGGGAGCCCCAACTGGGGCTTATGGGGGGCTGGGGGGTGGGGAGGGGCTGAAAAGGGGGGGTTATCAGGTGCTGGGGAGCCCAAACTGGGATCCCTGGGGCGTTGGGGAGCCCAAACTGGGAGTTACGGGAGCTGGGGGTTTTTTGGGGCCTTGAAGCGGGGGGAGTTATGGGGAACTGGGAGCCCAAACTGGGAGCTGTGGGGAGCCCAAACTGGGAGCTGTGGGCTACTGGGGCATTAAAAGGGGGGAGGTTATGAGGTACTGGGAGCCCAAACTGGGAGCTGTGGGGCACTGGGGGATTAAAAGGGGGAGTCATGGGGTACTGGGAGCCCAAACTGGGAGCTGTGGGGCACTGGGGGGGGTCCCCATCTGGGCTCCTACCTGAGTGCCCCCCCCAAACCCCAAACTGGGCAGCAATTCCAAGACCCCAAACTGAGATTTGGGGACGTGGTGACCCCAAACCAGCTCCTGGGATGGGATAAGGATGGACTGAGGTTTGAGGGGGGGGTCCCTGAATCCCAAATTCGTCTCCCCCCTCCCTCCCCAGGGACCAGCAGCCAGCTGGGGGCCGGGGGGGGCCGGGCCACCCCCCCGCTGGTGTCCCTGTACCCCGCGCTGGAGTGCCGGGCCATCATGCAGCAAATGTCCCCGACCGCCTTCGGTGAGCTGGGGGGGCAAAATTCGGGGGCTTTGGGGTCGTTTGGGGAGGGTTTGGGGTCGTGTAGGGTCGCTTTGGGGGTGGTTAGGGTCGTTTTGGGGGAGTTGAGGGTCGTTTTGGGGGGGGATTAGGGTCGATTTGGATGGATTAGGGTCGTTTTGGGGGAGTTGAGGGGCGTTTTTGGGGGGGGGGTTAAGGGCGTTTTTGGGGTTTTAGGGTTGCTTGGGGAGGGTTTAGGGTCGCTTTGAGAGGATTTAGGGTCGTTTTGGGGGTGGTAGGGTCAGTTTGGGGGGGTTTAGGGTCGTTTTGGAGTGGTTTAGGGTCATTTTGGAGGGTTTAGGGTCGTTTTGGGGGGGTTTAGGGTTGTTTTTGGGGCCTTTAGGGTCGTTTTGGGAGGGTTTAGGGTCGTTTTGGGGCCTTTAGGGTCGTTTTGGGGAGGTTTAGGGTCGTTTTGGGAGGGTTTTGGGTCGTTTTGGGGGAGTTTAGGATCGTTTTAGGCCGATACGATGCATTTTAAGGGAGGGATTTGAGCTCTAGAGGTGTTTTAATTCACATTTTTGGGGGTTCAGGGGTTGAGATTTGAGGGAAAAGATCCCTGTAGGGGGGTTTGTTCCCTTTTCCTACAATTTTTGGGTGGGGGGAGTGATTTAGGGTCATTTGTGGGGGGGGCTACAATGCAATTTGAGGAGCGAGATTTAATTTGCAGTTCTTTAAAGAACATTTTGGGGTTCAACGCTTAGAATTTGACAAAAAACACCTCCATGGGGGTGTGGGGTTGGAGTTTTATCCCCTTTTTCCTGCAATTTTTGGGGGTGGGGGGGTGATTGTGGGGGGATTTAGGATCATTGGGGGAGGCTACAATGCAATTGGAGGAGCGGGATTTAAATTTGGAGTTCTTTAATGAACATTTTGGGGTTCAACGCTTGGGATTTGACCAAAAACACCCCCATGGGGGTGCGGGGTTGGAGTTTATCCCCTTTTTCCTGCAATTTCGGAGCTGGGGGGGCACCAAAACTCCCCAAATTCACCCCAACCTCCAACCCTTCCTCACCCCGAGCTCATTACCGATACCACAGGGAGGGGTCTGGGGGTTCCAAACTTCCCCTTTTCCTCCTCCTCCTCCAACCCCAATCGTTCCTGTGCCCCCCTCCCCACATTTGGGGGCCCCCCCAGGCCTGAACGACTGGGAGGACGACGAGATCCTGGCGTCGGTGCTGGCGGTGTCGCAGCAGGAGTACCTGGAGACCATGAAAACCTCGCGCCACAGAGACCCCGCCGCCGATAAAAGTTGATATTGAACCCCCGGACTGCGACCCCCCTGGACCCCCCCCCCCTTTGGATTTGTGCCCCCCACCCCCCCTCCCCAAAATCAACCCCCCCCCCCCACCCCTCCACGCGGCCTCCTCCCCCCCCCCCAAAAAAAAAATCATCATCACCATCATCATCATCATCATCACCGAGCCCCGCCCCAGAGCCCCCCACCCCCCCCCCAAAAAAGGGACCTCTCAGTGCATGGTGGCCCCGGTGGGGGGGGGTGGTTTTTTTTTGGGGGGGGGGGGGACACAAACAAACAACAAACAAACAACAAACAGAGAAACAAACAGAGAAACCCCCCCTTGGTAAGGGGAGGGGGACACAGCGCTGGACGCCGCGGATGAACCTCGGCTTTTATTGGGGGGGGGGGAGAAGAGGAGGAAGAGGAAGCAGAAGACCCCTCCCCCCCCTCCTCAAAATTACAGCTGGAAGGAATTGGGGGGGGGGGAGGGGGCTGGGGGAATTGGGGGAGGGGTGGTGGTGGGGGGGGGGCTCCCTATTTTTTGTAGGGTCTCCCCTTTCTTCCCCCCCCCCCCCGTGGGATTTTTGCTGTTTGGGGATGGGAAATGGGGGGAGAGGGGGCGGGGGGAGGGGGGGGCCCCCCATTGTGCCCCTCCCCCACCCCCCCCCGAGCATCGAGCCCCACCCCCACCAGCACCTGGGGGGAGGAGGGGGGGAGGGGGGAAAAGGGGGGCCGGGGGTGCTGCCCCCCAACACCCCCCTGCACCCCGTTATTAAACTGATGCCCAGCAGCCCCCTGGCCCCGTCTTTTCGTGGGGGGGTCACCCCCTCCCCGCCCCCCCCTCCCCAGGACAGGCTGGGGGGGGTCCCCAGGCCCTTCAGGGGGGCCCTGGGAAAGGAAGGGGGGGTGGAATTTGCGCCTTCCGGGGTTATTTGTGGAGGGGGCCCCTTTTGGGGGCGGTTTTGGGGGTCCCGGGCCTGGTTTTGGGATCTCCCCTCGTGTTTACCTCGTGGTTGCTATGGTGACGCGTCGCGCTCGGATGACGCGCACGGCGCCGCAGCCAATCAGCGATGAGGGCGGGAACGAGGGGGGTGGCGTCACTTTGGGCGCGCCGGGGCGAGGGAGAGAAGCCGGCATTGGGGGAACCGACCCAAGCGAGATCCCGGGGTGGGGACGCTCATGAGGGCCACCGGGGGCTGTCGCGATACAGAAAATATCGTGGCGGTCGCGATAGGGGGGGTTTGAGTCTCGTTCTGTCGCGACAAAGCGGCGCGGAATCGGCGGGCGGTGTCGCGCGAGGCCGCGTTTCCATGGCGACGCCGGGGGCGTGGTCGGGGGCGTGGTCGGCAGCCCCATGGCGGCTCCTCATTGGCCGTGGGCGGTGCCCGCGGGTTTTCCCCGCCCCCTTCGCTGCCCGCCCCGGCCGCCAGGGGGCGCCGAGCGCGGAGCGGGGGCGCGCGCGGGGAATGGAGCTGCGCGGGGGGCCCGGTGAGGGGGGGGGTCCTGAGGGGAAAATGGGGACTGAGGGGAAAATGGGGTCTGAGGGGGGTCCTGAGGGGGGTCCTGAGGGGAAAATGGGGACTGAGGGGGGTCCTGAGGGGAAAATGGGGGTCCTGAGGGGTGTTCTGAGGGGAAAATGGGGACTGAGGGGGGTCCTGAGGGGAAAGTGGGGGTCCTGAGGGGAAAATGGGGGATCTGAGGGGAAAATGGGGGTCCTGAGGGGGGTCCTGAGGGGAAAATGGGGACTGAGGGGTGTCCTGAAGGGAAAATGGAGGGTCCTGAGGGGAAAATGGGGTCTGAGGGGGGTCCTGAGGGGAAAATGGGAGTTCTGAGGGGAAAATGGGAGTTCTGAGGGGAAAATGGGGTCTGAGGGGGGTTCTGAGGGGAAAATGGGGTCAGAGATGGGTCCTGAGGGGAAAGTGGGGTCTGAGGGGGTTTCTGAGGGGAAAACAGGAGTTCTGAGGGGAAAATGGGGACTGAGGGGGGTCTTGAGGGGAAAGTGGGGTCTGAGGGGGTTTCTGAGGGGAAAACAGGAGTTCTGAGGGGAAAATGGGGACTGAGGGGGGTCTTGAGGGGAAAATGGGGTCAGAGGGGGCTCCTGAGAGGGAAATGGGGTCTGAGGGGGGTCCCGAGGGGAAAATGGAAGTTCTGAGGGGGGATCCTGAGGGGAAAATGGGGTCTGAGGGGAAAATGGGGTCTGAGGGGAAAATGGGGGTCCTGAGGGGAGAATGGGAGTCCCCCAGGTAGGGGGAGCCTGAGGAAAGGTCCTGAGGGTTGGGGGAGTGCTGGGGTTTGGGGGGTCCTGAGGGCAAAAAAGGGGGGTCCCCCAGGTAGGGGGAGCGTGAGGAGGGTCCTGAGGGTTTGGGGTCAGGGGAGGATGAGGGGAAAATGGGAGTCCCGTATTATGGGAAGGGGAGGGTGAGCGTGAGAGGAAAATGGGGGTCCTGGGACTGTGGGGGTGCTGAGGGCAGGGGTCCCGAGGGGGAAGCTGAGGCCGTTCCGGTGATTCCCAGACCGGGACGGGATTCCAGGAGTCCTCGGGGGGCTCCTGAGGGAAAATCGGAGTCCCGAGGATTTGGGGGAGGGGGGCGGAATTCGGGGGTCCCTGAGGGGAGATTTCGGTGTTGGAGGGTGGGGGATTCTGGGGCTGGGGGGGACACGGGGTCCCTGAGGGGGGGGACAAGGGTGCTGCGACCCCCCCGTAACCCCCAAATCCCGCCCCCATCCCTCAGATCCCGTCAGGAGAAGGAAAAAGCGCAAAAAGGACAAAAAACCCAAACCGCCCCCGAGGTGAGGGGGGGTCAGCGGGGCCGTGAGACCCCCATGTCCCTTACCCAGAGTGGGGAGGGGACCCACGAGCAGAGCCCCTTTTTGGGGGAGGGGAGGGGGCACATTCCGGGCCTCCCCTCCCCCTCCAAGGCTATTTTTAGCCCCGCGGGGCCGGGGGGGCCTTGAGGTCATTTCTATTTTGGGGGGGTGATGGCCCAGAATGCCCCGCACCTGCCCCCCCCCCAGCCCCGGGGGGGCCTCCGGGACCTCCCAACGCTGCCCTGGGACCATTCCCGGCTCCTCTGCCCCCCCTGGGACCACCCTGGGACCCCCCCCAAAATGGGGGAGACCCCCGAAGGGACCAGGTATGGGTGGTGGGGGGGGGGGCAGAGAGGAGACCCCCAAAGGGACGGGATTTTGGGGAGGGGGGTGCAAATACGGGGTGCGCTGGGATCTGGGGGTCGTGGCCCGGCCGCGGGGGGGTCCCAGCCCGGGTGTCCCCCCCTCCTCAGGACCCCCAGCCCCCCCGGAGAGGTGTCCCCAGCCCCCCCCCCGCCGCTGCCATCGGTGTCCGAGGCGCTGCTGGGCTCCGACGAGGGCGAGCAGGAGGACCCCAGGGATTACTGCAAAGGTGGGGACCCCCCGCTCCTTTTGGGGGTGTCGGGGGGGGATCCCCAAGCCCCAGGGTGACCAAATTCCGCCCCCCCGCGCCCCCTCCCCAGGGGGGTATTACCCGGTTCGGATCGGGGACCTTTTCCACGGGCGCTACCACGTGGTTCGCAAGCTGGGCTGGGGACATTTCTCCACCGTGTGGCTCTGCTGGGACCTCCGGTGAGTGCGGGGACACCCGGGGGGGGCTTCTGGGGGGTCTTGGGGGGCTCCTCTGGAATTATTTGGGGGGGCTCCCCTGGTTTTTTGGCTGCCCCGGGCAGGAGGAAGCGTTTCGTGGCGCTGAAGGTGGTGAAAAGCGCCCCCCAATACACCGAGACGGCCCTGGATGAGATCAAGCTGCTGAAATGTGTGAGTGCCCCCGGCCCCCCCAAACCGGGGACCCCCAAATTCACCCCCATAACCCCCCCCCCCCCGTCCGTGCCCCCCCTGCCCCTCCCCAGGTCCGGGATTCAGACCCCAGCGACCCCAAACGTGAGAACATCGTGCAGCTCATCGATGACTTCAAGATTTCGGGGGTCAACGGTGTCCGTATCCTTTTTTGGGGGGGGGGGGTACCCCGAGTTTCATGCACCGTGGGGGGAAGAGAGGGGGGGTGGTCCCAGGGGTCTGGGGGCTCCTTAACTGCCCCCCCCCCGCCCCAGATGTTTGCATGGTGCTGGAGGTGCTGGGGCACCAACTCCTGCGCTGGATCATCAAATCCAACTACCAGGGGCTGCCCCTGCCCTGCGTCAAGAGCATCGTCCGGCAGGTGAGGGGGGGTCCTGTGTTCCCCCAAACCCCCCCGGCTCCCTGGGACCCCGAATGTGCTGCCCAGAGCCCCCCAAACACCCCCAAATTTCCCCGGCTCCCTGGGACCCCAAAATGTCCTGCCCAGAGCCCCCCAAACCTCCCCGGCTCCCTAGGACCCCAAAATGTCCTGCCCAGAGCCCCCCCAAACCCCCCCGGCTCCCTGCAACCCCAAACGTGCTGCCCAGAGCCCCCCCAAATCCCCCCCCAAACCCCCCCGGCTCCCTGGGACTCCAAAATGTCCTGCCCAAAATCTTTTAAATACCCCACAGCCACCACCCCACAGGAACCTGAGCTGCTCTCTCTAAAGCCCCCCAGGGGAACCCCAAACAGCCCCCAATTCCCCCCCAGCTCCATAAGAAAACCCCAAACAGCCCCCAAATCCCCCCCAGCACCATAAGGGAACCCCAAACAGCCCCCAAATCCCCCCCAGATCCATAAGGGAACCCCAAACAGCCCCCAAATCCCCCAAATTTCCCTGTTCCCCCCCTCCAGATCCTCACATTCCCCCTTCAAACACCCCCAGCCCCCCAACACCTTCCCAGGGCTTGGTTTTGGGGAGGGGGTTTCTGCTCCTGCACCCCACCCCTGGGGGAGCCTCCCTGTGCTTTGGGGTGCCCCTCCCGGACTCGGGGTGCCCCTCCCGGATTTGGGGTGCCCCTCCCGGACTCGGGGTGCCCCTGCCGGATTCGGGGACCCCCGTTGCAGGTGCTGGAGGGCCTGGATTACCTGCACACCAAGTGCAAGATCATCCACACCGACATCAAGCCCGAGAACGTCCTGCTCTGCGTCCAGGAGCCCTTCCTGAGGCACCTGGCGGCCGAGGCCGCGCGCTGGGCACGGGGGGACGGCCCCCCCAGGAGCGCAGGTACCCCCAAAACCCAGCCCCGGGGTGCAGGGATCCCCCAAAACCCACCCCAGGGGTGAAGGAATCCCCAAAGATCCAACCCCGGGGGGAAGGGATTCCCAAAATCCAACCCCTGGAGTGCAGGGATACCCAGAAATCCAACCCCGGGGTGCAGGTACCCCCAAAAGCCAGCCCAGGGGTGCAGGGATCCCCCAAAACCCAGCCCAGGGGTGCAGGGACCCCCAAAATCCAGCCCAGGGGTACAGGGACTCCCAAAATCCAACCCTGGGGTGAAGGGACCCCCAAAACCCACCCCTGGGGTGCAGGGATCCCCAAAAATCCACCCCAGGGGTGTAGGGATCCCCCAAAACCCACCTCTGGGTACAGAGATCCCCAAAAATCCAACCCCGGGGGTGAAGGGATCCTCAAAAATCCACCCCCGGGTACAGAGATCCCCAAAACCCACTCCCTGGGGTGAAGGGACCCCCAAAATCCAACCCCGGGGTGAAGTGTTCCCTCAAAATCCACCCCAGGGGTGCAGGGATCCCCAAAATCCACCCGCTGTCTGTCCACAGTGAGCTCGGCACCCCAGGAGGAACCTGTGAGTGACTGTACCTGAGTGTGCTCACCTGAGTGTGTGTGCTCACCTGAGTGTGCCCTCACACCTGAGCGTGCCCTCACACCTGAGCGTGCCCTCACACCTGAGTGTGTGTTCTCGCCTGTCCTTGCTCACCTGAGTGTGCCCTCACACCTGTCCTTGCTCACTTGTCCTTGCTCACCTGAGTGTGTTCTCACCTGTCCTTACTCACCTGAGTGTGTGTGTTCTCACCTGCCCTTGCTCACCTGTCCTTGCTCACCTGAGTGTGCCCTCACACCTGCCCTTGCTCACCTCGCATGTTTTTCACACCTTTCTGCCTTTGCCACCCCGAATCGAGGATCCCCCAATCCTGGCACCCACCCAAATCAAGGACCCGCGATCCCAGGACCCCCCAAAATCGCAGAAAGTCCCCCAAAATCCCTCCCTGCCCACCACCAGGAGTGGCTGTCCCGGGACTCCCGAAA
The DNA here is from genome assembly GCA_026261815.1 of Monarcha castaneiventris obscurior. Taxonomy (NCBI): domain Eukaryota; kingdom Metazoa; phylum Chordata; class Aves; order Passeriformes; family Monarchidae; genus Monarcha; species Monarcha castaneiventris. The sequence goes on along the minus strand of JAMPIT010000159.1, from coordinate 41,904 downwards.
ACCGCAGAAACTCCCCCAAAATCCCTTCCCCATTTCTCCAGGAGCGGCTGTCCCGGGACTCCCGAAAATCGCAGAAACTCCCCCAAAATCCCTCCCCCCCCCACCCAGGAGCGCCTGTCCCGGGACTCCCAAAAACCGCAGAAACTCCCCCAAAATCCCTTCTCCCCCTCCAGGAGCAGCTGTCCCGGGACTCGCGAAAATTGCAGAAACTTCCCAAAAATCCCTTCCCTCCCCCACGAGTGCCTGTCCCGGGACTCCCGAAAATCGCAGAAACTCCCCCAAAATCCCTTCCATCCCTTCCCCCGCTGCCAGGAGCGGCTGTCCCGGGACTCCCCGATCCCAGGACTCCCAAAAATCACAGAAACTGCCCCAAAATCCCTTCCCCGCCCCACCAGGAGCGGCTGTCCTGGGACTCCCGAAAATCACAGAAACTGCCCCAAAATCCCTTTCCCCCCCCGCCAGGAGCGGCTATCCCGGGACACCCCAATACCGGGACTCCCCAAAATCCCAGAAACTGCCCCAAAATCCCTTTCCCCCCCCCAGGAGCGGCTGTCCCGGGCCCAGCGGCGGCGGCGGCGGCGGCGGCAGCGGCGGCAGCGGCACCTCCTGGCCCAGCGCCTGCGGGACCTGGAGCAGCTCCGCGACACCGGGGGGGCACCGGGGACCCCCAGCGACCCCGGTCAGTGCTGGGGGGGGACATGGGGGGGTCCTGGGGGGACATCGGGGGGTCTTGGGGACCCTGATCAGTGCTGGGGGGGGGGATCGGGGGGTCCTGAGGGACATCGGGGGGTCCTGGGGGGACATCGGGGGGTCCTGGGGACGCCCAAAGACTCTGGTCAGGGGTCTTGGGGGGACATCGGGGGGTCCTGGGGACATCGGTCAGTGCCGGGGGGGGGACATCGAGGGGTCCCAGGGGACATCGGGGGGTCCTGGGGACATCGGGGGGTCCTGGAGACCCCGGTCAGTGAGGGAGGGGACATCGGGGGGTCCCAGGGGACATCGGGGGGTCCTGGGGACCCTGGTCAGGGGTCTGAGGGGGACATTGGGGGGTCCTGAGGACACCCAAAGACTCTGGTCAAGGGTCTGGGGGCGACATCGAGGGGTCCCGGGGTTTGGGGAGGGGGAGAGGGGGACCCCGGGGGGAGTTTTGTGACATCTTGTGGGGGATGAAGAGGTGGGTTGGGGTCCCCAGGGTGGGTTCGGGGGTCCTGGGAGGGGTCCGGAGGTGGGTTGGGGTCCCCAGGGTGGGTTTGGGGGTCCCGGGAGGGGAGGACCCCAAACAACGACTTGGGGGGAGACCCTGGGGAAAGTTTTGGGGTCCTAGCTAGGTGGGGGTGGGGGGGTCCCTGACAGCTGCTTTTGGGGGTCCCATGAGGGTTGGGGGGGATCCCCCCCCCCTTTAACCAGTGCAAAGGGTCCTGAAATGAGGGTGGGGGGGGGTTAAGGGACACCTGGGAGTTTTTGGGGTGAATTTGGGGGGGGGTCTCAGGCTCTCTTTTCCTCCTGCAGAAGCCGCCCCGGACCCCCCGGAGGAGCTCGGGGGGAGCCCCCCGAGCGGGGCCTCGTCCTCGGGGGTGCACACGCTGCCCGCGGGGGGGTCCAGCGACGGATTTTCGGGGGGCTCCTGCGCCTCCAGGGGGGGGACGGGACCCCCCCGGCGCCCCCCCAGCCCCAGCTCGGCCTCTGACTCCCTGTTCACCCCCACCTCCGGCTCCCTCATCTCGGGGGGCTCCGAGGGGCTCCCCACCCCCCTCGGTCAGCAGGGGAGGGGGCAACCAGGGGAGGGTGGGGGGCGATTTGGGGTTGGGGGGTGTCTGGAGGAGGCAATTTGGGGTCCAGAGGGGGAATTTGGGGGGCAATTTGGGGTTGGGCAGGTCTGGAAGGGGAACTGGGGGGTGTTCAGGGTTGGGGGGGGCCCGGAAGGGCAATTTGGGGTGGGGGGGGGTCTGGAGGGGAAATTTGGAGGGCAAATCGGGGTGGGGGGTGTCCGGAGGTGCGATTTGGGGTCCGGAGGGGGAATTTGGGGTGGATTTGGGGGGCAATTTGGGGTTGGGGGGGTCTGGAGGAGACATTTGGGGTGGATTTGGGGGGCAGTTACGGGTGGGGGGTGCTGGAGGGGCAATTTGGGGTCCAGAGGAGAAATTTGGGGTGGATTTGGGGTTGATTGGGGTTGGGGGGGTCCAGAGGTGCAGTTTGGGGTCCAGAGGAGGAATTTGGGGTGGATTCGGGGGGTTTTTGGGGTTGGGGGGGGTCCGGAGGTGCGATTTGGGGTCCGGAGGGGTAATTTGGGGTGGATTTGGGGTTGATTTGGGGTTGGGGGGTGCTGGAGGTGCAATTTGGAGTCCAGAGGAGGAATTTGGGGTGGATTCAGGGGGTATTTGGGGTTGGAGAGGTCCGGAGGTGCAATTTGGGGTGGGGGACGGATTTGGGGGGGGTCTGTTGGGGGCGTGCAGGCAGTGGGGGCTGTGGGGGGGCTGTGGGGGGGTACCCGGGTGTGCCCCCAACGCCCCCATTGCCCCCTCCCAGGTGAGGGGGGGCTGCCGGGGGGGCAGGAGAACCCCCTGGACCCCCGCTCTGCCCCCCGGCTGCGCATCAAGATCGCGGATCTGGGCAACGGCTGCTGGGTGGTGAGGGGGGGCACTGGGAGCACTGGGAGAGACTGGGAGGGACTGAGGGGCACTGGGAGGGACTGGGGAGGCACTGGGAGAGACTGGGAGGGACTGAGGGGCACTGGGAGGGACTGGAGAGGGACTGGGGGGCACTGGGGGGCACTGGGGGCGACTGGGAGGGACTGGGGGGCACTGGGAGAGATTGGGAGGGACTGGGGGGCACTGGGAGGGACTGGAGGCACTGGGGGCGACTGGGAGGCACTGGGAGGGGCACTGGGGGGCACTGGGAAGGACTGGGGGGCACTGGGAGGGACTGGGGGGCACTGGGAGGGACTGGAGGCACTGGGAGAGACTGGGAGGGACTGAGGGGCACTGGGAGGGACTGGGGAGGCACTGGGGAGCACTGGGAAGGCACTAGGATGGACTGGGGGCGACTGGGAGGGACTGGGGGGCACTGGGAGGGACTGGGGGGCACTGGGAGGGACTGGGGGCAAGGTTTTTGGATCGGGTTGATTTTGGGGTGGTTCCAGTGCAGGTTTGGACAGATGAGGGGGCAGGGGGTGGGTTTGGGGGTGGTTGTGGGGGTTTGGGGGGCTTATGGGGGGGGGTTAGGAGGGGCTCATGGGGTCTGGGGGTGCCAGGAGTTTTTTGGGGGGGGCTTGGGGGGGTATTGTGGGGGTCTGGAGGGGTTCGGGGGGTCGGGGGGTGTTCAAGGGGTCTGGGGGCGTTATGGGGGGGGCTCAGGGGGTCTGGGGGTGCCAGGAGGGTTTTGGGGGGGCTTGGGGAGCATCGTTGGGATTTGTGGGGATGCGCTCGGTGGGTGTTTGGGGAAGGGGGAGTTATGGGGGTTTGGGGGGGTTATGGGGGGGCTCAGGGGGTCTGGGGGTGCCCCCCCCCGGGCAGGGGGTGACCCCTGTGCCCCCCCCCAGCACAAACACTTCACCGAGGACATCCAGACCCGCCAGTACCGGGCCCTGGAGGTGCTGCTGGGGGCGGGCTACGGCCCCCCCGCAGACATCTGGAGCACGGCCTGCATGGTGGGGGGGGGCTCCTGGTGGCCCTCATGGTCAGGGGGGGCTTCTGGTGGCCCCCTAGGTGAGGGGGGGGGCTCCTGGTGGCCCCCGTGGTCAGGGGGTGGCTTCTGGTGGCCCCCTGGGTGAGGGGGGGGCTTCTGGTGGTCTCCATGGTGAGGGGGGGGCTTCTGGTGGTCTCCATGGTGAGGGGGGGGCTACTGGTGGCCCCCAGGGTGAGGGGGGGGCTTCTGGTGGCCCCCAGGGTGAGGGGGGGGCTTCTGGTGGTCCCCGTGGTGAGGGGGGGGCTCCCCACGACCCCCATGGTTGGGGGGGGCTCCTGATGGCCCCCCTGGTGAGGGGGGGCTCCCCATGGTCAGGGGGGGCTCCCCAGGGCCCCCCCAAAGCCCCCCTGTCCCCGCAGGCGTTCGAGCTGGCCACGGGCGATTACCTGTTCGAGCCGCACTCGGGGGAGGAGTACAGCCGGGACGAGGGTGGGTGTGGCCTGGGCGTGGCCTGGGCGTGGCCTCGGGGGTGGGGAAAGGGGCGTGGCCTCAGAGGGAGGGGCCGGGGCGTGGCCTCGGACAGCCAATAGCGCTGGGTTGTGGGCAAAGGGGCGTGGTCTATTCCAAGGGGGTGGTCACTGGGGGCGGAGTCAAAACAAGTGGGTGTGGCCCAAAGTGGGTGGGGCCCGCGTAAGGGGTGTGGTCACTGATAGCCAAGGGGGCGTGGCTATTTCCCAATGGGGCGTGGCCAATGACACTGTCCCATGTGGGCGTGGCCACATCAATGTCCCCGTGTGGCACTGGGGGCAGGTAAGGGGTGGAGCCAAACGGGGGGGGTGGGCATGGCTAAAAGGGGCGTGTCCCGATGTGCCACGCCCTCCTCAGACCACATCGCCCACGTGATCGAGCTGCTGGGGGAGATCCCCCGGCACGTGGCCCTGGGCGGGCGCTACTCCCGCGAGTTCTTCAACAGGAAAGGTGAGGGCGTGGCCAGTGGGCGTGGCCAGGGCTGGGTGTGGCCAGTGGGCGTGGCCAGGGCTGGGTGTGGCCAGTGGAGCTGGGTGTGGCCTGGCAGGGTGTTTGAGAGGGGGCGGGGTTTAGGGCTGGGCATGGCCAGGGCTGGGTGTGGCCAGTGGGCGTGGCCAGATCTGGGTGTGGCCTGGCAGGGTGTTTGAGGGGGGATAGGGTCAGAGCTAGGTGTGGCCAGTGGGCGTGGCCAGGGCTGGGTGTGGCCAGTGGAGCTGGGTGTGGCCTGGTGGGGTGTTGGAGAGGGGGCGGGGTTTAGGGCTGGGCATGGCCAGGGCTGGGTGTGGTCAGTGGGTGTGGCCAGGGCTGGGTGCGGCCAGTGGGCGTGGCCAGAGCTGGGTGTGGCCTGGTGGTGTGTTCAAGTGGGGCGGGGTTAAGGGCTGGGCGTGGCACTAAAGGCGTGGCAAGGGCGGGGTCCTACAGGTGGGGGAGGGGTTGAGGGGGGGTCATGCAAATGAGAGATGACGGTGCTGCCACACCCACAAAGAGGCGTGGCCACACCCAAGGGGGTGGAGTTATGGATGGGGTAAGATGGGGTGTGGCTTGCCCTGACCACACCCAGTGGGATTGGTGGGGGGGGCGTGTCCTTCCCTGACCCCTCCCCCTCCCTGAGAACAGCATAACCCCACGGGGGGGGGCGTGTCCCTTTTGGGCCCCGCCCCTGACCCCGCCCCCCCGCAGGCGAGCTGCGGCACATCCGGCACCTGCGGCCCTGGGGGCTGCGGGCGGTGCTGCAGGAGAAGTACGAGTGGCCCCGGGGGCCCGCGGCCGCCTTCGCCCGCTTCCTGCGGCCCATGCTGGCCTTCGAGCCCGCCCGCAGGGCCACGGCCCGCCAGTGCCTGCAGCACCCCTGGCTCCGCCCCTAGCCCCGCCCCTAGCCCCGCCCCAGCCACGCCCAGCGCCACGCCCAGCGCCACGCCCCCCGGCCGCAATAAACCACGGGCACAGGGCGGGGTTCGTGGTGTTCCGGGGGTTTTTATTGGGGTGTTTTTGAGGAGGGTTTGGAGTGCTGGGAGTGCAATCGTGGTCCTGGGGGTGTCCTGGGGGGGGTCTTTTGGGGTCCTGAGAGTGTCCTGGAACTGGTCTGGGGTCCTGAGAGTGTTCTGGGGGTTCATTGTGGTCCTGGGGGTGTCCTGGGGCATCTTTTGGGGTCCTGGGGGTGTCCTGGGGGTGCATCGTGGTCCTGGGGGGTCTTTTGGGGTCCTGGGGGTGTCCTGGGGGTCTTTTAGGGTCCTGGGGGTGTCCTGGAAGTGTCCTGGGGGTGCATCGTGGTCCTGGGTGTGTCCTGGGGGGGGTCGTTTGGGGTCCTGGGAGTGTCCTGGGAGGTCTTCAGGGTCCTGGAAGTGTCCTGGAACTGGTTTGGGGCCCCAGGAGTGTCCCGGAATTGTTTTGGGGTCCTGGAAATGTCTTGGAAGTGTTTTGGGGTCGTGGGAGTATCCTGGGGTCCTCTGCTGGGGGTCCCAAGGGTGCATCGTGGTCCTGGGGGTGTCCTGGAACTGTTTGGGGTGCTGGGAGTGTCCTGCGGGGTTTTTTTGGGCTCCTGGGAGCGTCCTGAAAGTATTTAGGGGTCCTGGAAGTGTCCTGGGGGTGCATCGTGGTCCTGAAGTGTCCTGGAAGTGTTTTGGGGTCCTGGGACTCTCCTGGGGGGTCTTTTGGGGTCCTGGGAATGCCCTGGGGGGGGTCTCCTGTGGTCCTGGAATTGTGCCGGGGGTTCCGAGGGTTCATCGTGGTCCTGGGGAGGTCCTGAAAGTATTCTGGGGTCCCAGGGGTGCATCTCGTGGTCCTGGGGGTGTCCTGGGAGTGTTTTGGGGGGTCCCAAGTGTTTGTTTGTGGTCCTGGGGGGGTTTTGGGGCCCTGGGGGTGCGCTGTGGTCCTAAAAGGGATCCCAAAGCTGTGCCGTGGTCCTACTAAGTCCTGGAAGTGATTTGGGGTCCTGTGGGGGGGTCCTGGGAGGATTTGGGGTGGTCCTGGGGGGATGGAGCAGTGCCCTGGAGTGTTTCGTGGTCCTGGAGGAGTCCCGGGGGGTCCTGGAGGTGTTTTGGGGTCCCGGGGGTGTTTTCTGTGTGGTCCTGAGAGAGGTCCTGGGGGTAATTTGGGGTCCTGGGAGTGTTCTGGAGATGTCCTGGGGGTGTCCTGGGGGTGATTTGGGGTCCCAGGGGTGTCCTGGGAGTGTCCTGGGAGTGTCCTGAGAAGGATTTGGGGTCCCGGGAGTGTCTCGGGGGTGTCCTGGGGGGTGTCAGGGTCCCAGGGGTGTCCTGGGGGTGATTTGGGGTCCTGGGGGTGTCTTGAGGATGATTTGGGGTCCCAGGAGTGTCTTGGGGGTGATGTGGAGTCCCAGGGGTGTCCTGTGAGTGTCCTGAGGGGTGTCAGGATCCTGGGGATGTCCTGGGGGTGTCCTGGGGGTGATTTGGGGTCCTGGGGGTGTCCTGGGGGTGTCCTGGGGGTGTGGGTCTCAGGGATGTCCTGAGGGGTGTCAGGGTCCCGGGGGTGTCCTGGGGGGTCCCGGGGGTCCTGGGGGGTCCCGGGGGTGTCCTGGGAGTGTCCTAGGGGTGATTTGGGGTCCTGGGAGTGTCTTGGGAGCGTCCTGAGAGGTGTCAGGATCCCGGAGATGTCCCGGGGGTGTCCTGAGGGAGGTCCTGGGGATGATTTGGGGTCCCGGGGGTGTCCTGGGGGGTGTCGGGGTCCTTGGAGTGTCCTGGGAGTGTCCTGGAAGTGTCCTGGGGGCGATTTGGGGTCCCAGGGTGTCCCGGGGGTGTCCCGGGGGTGTCCCGGGGGCGCCGTGGGTGCCGAGTGTCCGGCTCAGGCGCGGCCCAGGTGGGAGATGATGCTCTGCACCGCGCCCGAGGTGGTGCCCTGGCCCCCGATGTCCGGCGTGTGCGTCTGCGGAGGGCGGGGCCAGCTCAGGGCGGGGCTCGCGGCCACGCCCATTGGAGCAGGTGAGGGTGGGGCTCGTGGCCACGCCCACAGCTCCATAGCCACGCCCATCGGGGCAGGTGAGGGCGGGGCTTACCCGGGGGTCGTCCAGCGAGGCCAGCACGGCCTGGCGGATGCTGGAGGCGTGGCTGTGCAGCCTGGGGGCGGGGCAAGCGCGGGCCACGCCCACATCAGCGAGCCACACCCACCCAGAAGCTCCGCCCTGCTCCGCACACACCTGGGTGAGGCTCCGCCCCCTCCCCAGCTCCTCCCACTGGGGAAGCCACACCCCCTTTTAAAGCCCCACCCATTTTTGGTGACCCAGCCCCTTCCAGGTGTGCCCCACCCTCCCCAGCCACGCCCTCTGCCCCACCCACCCCAGGTGTGCCCCACCCCTTCCCAGGCCACGCCCTGTGCCCCACCCATCCCAGGTGTGCCCCACCCCCTCCCAGGCCACGCCCTCTGCCCCACCCACCCCAGGTATTCTCCAGCCTCTCCCAGGTGTGCCCCACCCTCCCAGACCACGCCCTCTGCCCCACCCCCTTAGGCCCCACCTCCTGCCCTGCCCTTCCCAGGCCCCACCCTCTGCCCCACCCCTCTCCAGCCCCTCCCAGGTGTGTCCCGCCCCCTGCCCCGCCCCTCCCAGGTGTGCCCCGCCCCTGCCAGGTGAGCCCCGCCCACCGCAGGTGATCCAGCATCATGCAGGCCGCCAGCAGCGCCGCCGTGGGGTTGGCGATGTTGCGGTTGGCGATGCTTTTGCCCGTGTTCCGCGTGGCCTGGGGGGGACACGGCCCCTCAGTGCCCCCCCAGTGCCCTCCCAGTGCTCCCAGTGCCCCCCCAGTGCCCTCCCAGTGCCCCCCCAAAACCACACCAGCCCCTCCCCAGAGCTGTGGAATTTCCCAGCTCCTCCCGTCACCAGCAGCTCCAGTCACACCAGTAATGTCCCAGTGCCCCCCGCAGCCCCACCAGTAACGTCCCAGTGTCCCCCAGTGCCTCCCCAGTAACGTCCCAGTGCCCTCCCAGTGCTTCCAGGGCTGCCCAAAACCCCCCCAGTAATGTCCCAGTGCCCCCCCAGTGGTCCCAGTGCCCCCCAGTGCTCCCAGTGCCCCCCAAAACCCCCCCAGTAATGTCCCAATGCCCCCCCAGTGGTCCCAGTGCCCCCCAGTGCTCCCAGTGCCCCCCAAAACCCCCCCAGTAACGTCCCAGTCCCTCCCAGTACTCCCCAAAACCCCACCAGTAACATCCCAGTGCCCTCCCAGTGCTCCCAGTGCCCCTCTGGACCCCCCCCAAAACCTCCCCAGGACCCCCCCAGACCCACGGTCTCCAACACAGCACAGTCACGACCAAGAACAGGAGCCAAGGATGAACCCGGGCCCCTCCACCAGTGCTCCCAGTGCACCCCCAGTACTCCCAGTGCTCCTCTGGACCCCCCAAAATCCCACCAGGACCCCCCAAAACCCCCCCAGGACCCCCCCAGACCCACGGTCTCAAACACGGCGTAGTCGTGGCCGTAGTTGGCGCCGGGCACGAGGCCGGGCCCCCTCACCAGTGCTCCCAGTGCACCCCAAGTGCTCCCAGTGCCCCCCAGGACCACCCCAGACCCCCCCAGGACCCCCCCAGACCCACGGTCTCGAACACGGCGTAGTCGTGGCCGTAGTTAGCCCCGGGCACGAGCCCCGGCCCCCCCACGAGCCCGGCGCAGACGTTGTTGACGATGTTCCCGTAGAGGTTTGGCATCACCATCACATCGAACTGCTGCGGCCGCGACACCAGCTGGGCACGGGGGGGGTACTGGGGTTACTGGGAGCACTGGGAGCACTGGAGAGGGGCTGGGATTTTGGGGAGGGGCTCACCTGCATGGTGGTGTTGTCCACGATCATGCTGCGGAACGTGATCTCGGGGTACTCGGCCGCCACTTCCTGGCAGCACTGCAGGAACAGCCCGTCGCCCAATTTCCTGTGGGTGACAGCCCCAAAAAACCCGGGATAGCCTCGGGATCCTCCCCAAAAAATCCGGGATAGCCTCGGGATCCTCCCCAAAAAATCCGGGATAGCCCCGGGATCCTCCCCAGAAAAATCCAGGATAGCCCTGGGATCCCCCCCAGCACTGCAGGAACAGCCCGTCCCCCAATTTCCTGCGGGTGACAGCCCCAAAAAATCTGGGATAGCACCGGGATCCCCCCCAGAAAAATCCAGGATAGTCCTGGGATCCCCCCCAACACTGCAGGAACAGCCCGTCCCCCAGTTTCCTGTGGGGTGGGGAGTGGGTTTGGTGGGACTGACCCCCAAAAAAATCCGGGATAGCCCTGGGATCACCCCCCAAAAAAATCCGGGATAGCCCCAGGATCCCTCTCAGAAAAATCCAGGATAGCCCCAGGATCTCCCCCCAGAAAATCTGGGATAGCCCTAAGATTCCCTCAGAAAAAAATGTGGGATACCCCTGAAGTCCCCCCCCAAAAAATCCAGGATAGCCCCGGGACCCTCCAAAACCCCCCCAGGCCTCCCAAAAATCCTCTGGGACAGCCCAACCCCCTCCCCCAGAACCCTCAAACCCACCCTGAACCCCCTTCGAGGCCCCCAGGACCCCCCAAAAGCCCCCCAGGAGCCCTCGAAACACCTCCAGACCCCCCCCCGGGACCCCTAAAACAACCCCAGCCCCCCCAAAACACCCCCAGCACCCCCCAAAACCCACGAAACCCCTCCCCCACTGTTCTATGGGGCCGTGCTGAAGGCAGCAGCTCCCCTGAACTGCCCCAAAGACCCCCCCCAAATCCCCCCAGGCCCCCCAAAACACCCCCACGACCCCCAGAACCCCCCCCAAATACCCCGGGACACCTTCAGCCCCCTCCAGGACCCCGACCCTGTCCCCTCCCTTCACTGAGACACCCGAAACATCCTGAGAACCCCCCCGAAACACCCCCAGACCACCCCTGACACCCCCAGGACCCCTCCCAAGACCCCCGGGACCCCCCCAGGACCCCCCAGGACCCCCCCAGGACCCCCGTACATGATGTTGGCCTTGTGCACGGCGGTGACGCTGCGGCGGGCGGCGGCGCGGGCGAGGCCGAAGGCGTAGTGAGCGATGCGGCGCGAGCGCCCGGCCGTGATGATCTTGAGGCTCTCCACCACCCCCGCCACGCTCTGAGGGGGCACGAGGGCGTGGCACGGGCGGGGCACGGGCGGGGCAGGGGCGTGGCATCACCCTCAGGGTGGGGCAGGGGCGTGGCATCACCCACAGGGTGGGGTAAGGGTGTGGCAGGGGCGTGGCATCGCCCTCAGGGTGTGGCAGGGGCATGACACCGCCCCTGGGTGTGGCAGGGGCGGGGCATCACCCACAGGGTGGGGCAGGGGTGTGGCATCACCCTCAGGGCGTGGCAGGGGCGGGGCATAGCCCACAGGGCGTGGCAGGGGTGGGGCATCACCCTCAGGGTATGGTAGGGGCGTGGCCTGGGATGGGTTGGACGGATTTTGGGGTTTTTGGGGAGATTTTGGGGTGGATTTCAGGGTTTTGTGCGGGATTTTGGGGTTTTTGGGGGGATATTGGGGTGGATTTTGGGTTTTCTGGGGTGGTTTTCGGGGTGGATTTTTTGATGGATTTTGGGTTTTTTGGGGGGATTTTGGGGTGGATTTTGAGGTTTTTTGGGGGATTTTGAGGTGGTTTTTGGGATTTTTAGGGGGAATTTTGGGGGGACTTTGGGGGGGATTTTGGGGTGGATTTTGGGAGGATTTTGGGGTGGTTTTTGGGAGGATTTTGGGGTGGATTTTGGGGTGGATTTTGCGTTTTTTTGGGGTGGATTTTGGGGTGGATTTTGGGGTGGTTTTTGGGAGGATTTTGGGGTGGATTTTGGGGTGGATTTTGCGGTTTTTTTGGGGTGGATTTTGGGGTGGATTTTGGGACGATTTTGGGGTGGATTTTGGGGTGTTTTGGGGTGAATTTTAGGGTGGTTTTTGGGGGGATCCCCGTGCCCACCTCGTGCTCCAGGGAGCTGTACTCGCCCTCGGTGTTCTCCCTGACGATGAGGATGTCGATGTCCCGGTGCCGCGTCTCCACCCCGGGCAGGCTCTGGCAGTGGATGACGTTGGCATAGAGATCCAGGCTGGTCCTGCTCCCGCCCAAAAACATGCAAATCAGCCCCAAAAGATGCAAATCAGTTCCAAAAATATACAAATCAGCCCCCAAAATACGCAAACCAGCCCCCAAAATACACAAACCAGCCCCAAAATACACAAATCAGCCCAAAAAAAACCAAACAAGTCCCAAAAGAATGCAAATCAGCCCCCCAAAAATTGCAAATCAGCCCCAAAAAATGCAAATCAGCACCAAAAATATGCAAATCAGCCCCCAAAATATGCAAATCGGCCCCAAAAAAATGCAACTCAGCCCCCAAGAGATGCAAATCAGCCCCCAAAATACACAAATCAGACCCTGAAATATGCAAATCAGTCCCAAAAATATGCAAGTCACCCCAAATATGCAAATCAGCCCCCAAAAATGCAAATCAGCACCAAAAATATTCAAATCAGCACCAAAATACACAAATCAGCCCCCAAATATGCAAACCAGCCCTGAAAATACACAAATCAGACCCCAAAATCTGCAAATCAACCCCAAAATATGCAAATCAGCCCCCAAAAAGATGCAAATCCACCCCCAAAACCCTCCCAGTGCCTTTACCCCCCACCCCAGCGCTCACCTGATGAGGTTGTTACGGGATTTGTGGCTGGGGGGGAGGTTGTGGTTGGTCTCGATATTCCCTAAAAATGAAAATAAACAGGATCAGAGAAAGATTCAGGGGATTTTAAGGAAATTTTGGGAATTTTGAGGGGTTTTTGGGGGGTTCCCTGACCCTTGAGGGCCACGCCGTTGCGCCTGATGGCCGTGATGGCGTTTTGGACGTCGTCCTCAGGTGCCTCTGAGTTCACCCGAACCTCCTCGAAGTCCACGGGGACACAGGCGCGTCTGGAGGGGGGAGGGGAGTCATGGATGCACCCCCTGAGTGACCCCAAATCCCCCCCGACCCCAAAAAACCCCCAAATCCTGCAAAAATCCCCTTAAAACCTGATCCCGCACCCCAAAAAACCCCAAAATCCTGCAAAAATCCCCTCAAAACCCAATCCTGCACCCCAAAACCCCCAAATCCTGCAAAACTCCCCTCAAAACCTGATCCCACACCCCAAAACCCCCAAATCCTGCAAAAATCCCCTTAAAACCTGATCCCGCACACCAAAAAACCCCAAAATCCTGCAAAAATCCCCTCAAAACCTGATCCCGCACCCCAAAAACCCCCAAATCCCCTCCTCTGCTGCTGCTGCTGACCCATGAGTGACCCCAAATCCCCCCCAAATCCTCCCTGACCCCAAAAACCCACAAAATCCCCCCAAAACCTCATCCTGCAGCCCCAAAACCCCCCAACTCCCAGCTCCCAAAAATCCCCCAACCCCCCCCAATGCCCCACACCCCAAAAACCCCCAAATCCCCCCACCCCACACTCCAAAACCCCCCAAAACCCCCAAATCCCTCCAACCCCACACCCCAAAACCCCCAAAAATCCCCAAAACCCCCAAAAACCACCAAATCCCCCCCACCCCACACTCCAAAACCCCCAAAAACCCCCAAATCCCAACCCCACACTCCAAAACCCCCAAAAACCCCCAAAACCCCCAAAAACCCCAACCCCACACTCCAAAACCCCCAAAAACCCCCAAAAACCCCCAAAACCCCCAAAACCCCCAACCCCACGCCCCAAAAACCCCCAAAAACCCTCAACCTCCCCCAAATCCTACTGACCCCAAACTCCCCTCACCCCAAAACTCCCCAAAAAGTGGGGAGGGGTCCCCAAAAAGGGGAGGGGTCCCCACCTGAAGACCTCCTTGACGTGCAGCATCAGCTCGGGGCCGATGCCATCGCCCGGGATCAGCGTCACCGTGTGGCGCCCCCCGTACTTGGCGGGGGGGGGCTGGGGGGTGGGGAGGGGTCCTCACCATCGGGGGGGGGTCCCCACATCCCCCCCAGACCCCCCCTCAAAAGCCCTTCCTTTTATCTCCACCCCCCCTCCCCGATTTTCCCAATCTCGGCATCCCCCACCCCAAAATTCAGCCTCGTTCATTCCCCACCCACAGTGAGTTTTTGGGACCCCCCCTCAATAACTTCTAAATGTTTCCCCCCCCCCCCCAGGTGATTTTTGGACCCCCCCAGTGATTTTTGGACCCCCCACAATAATTTTTTGGGTTCCCCTCTGCTGATTTTTGGGACTTCCTGATGTTTTTTGAGCTCCCCCCCCACTGATTCTTGGGACTTTTTGATGCTTTTGGGCCCCCCCCCAATGGGTTTTTTGGCTCCCCCCGTGATTTTTGGACCTCCCCAGGGAATTCTGGACCCCCCCCCAGTGATTTTTGGACCCCCCCCCAGTGATTTTTTGGGCCCCCCCCAGTGATTTTTGGGACTTTCTGATGCTTTTGGGGCCCCCCCCAATGGGTTTTTTGGCTCCCCCCGTGATTTTAGGACCTCCTGGTGTTTTTGGGGCCCCCCCCTGTGATTTTAGACCCCCCTCAGTGATTTTTGGAGCCCCCCCCGATGATTTTGGAGCCCCCCCGATGATTTTGGGCCCCTCCCGGATGATTTTTGGAGCCCCCCCCGATGATTTTTGACCCCCCCGGATGATTTTGGGCCCCCCCCCGATGATTTTTGGGGTACTCACGATGCTGCGTTGCTGTGGGGGGAGGAAACGGCGCCGTCAGTGACAAACAGAGCCGGGGTGGGGTCAGGACCCCCCCAAAATCCCCCCCAAAATCCCCCAAATCCCCCCCAAAATGCGGGGCTCGAAGCCACCTCAGCTAAAGGGGGGGGGGGTGCCCCAAAACCCCCCCGAAAGGGGGCAAAAGGGGGTTGGGGACCCCCCCAAACCCAGGTCAGGGGGTCGCTGCGAGCCCCCCCCGGGGGTTGGGGGGGGGGGGTTTTGGGTGGGGAGGGGGCACTCACGGGGGGGAGGTGCAGCCGCTCTGCATCGTGGGAAATCCCGGCCTGAGGAACCCAGACCTGGAGTGGGGAGGGGTCCCGTGGGTGAGGGGGGGTCCCGTGGCTGAGGGGGGGGTCCCCAGACCCCCACAGACCCCCCCAAAGAACCCCCAGACCCCCCCAAAAATCCCAACCCCCCCCAAGAGACCCAGAACCACCCCCTCCCCCCAAAAAAGGCCCCAGCCCCCTCCAGGACCCCCCGACCCTTCCCCAAGGACCCTCCCCCACCCCCCCAAGGGTCTCCCCCCACAAGGGACCCCCGCCCCCCCCCCAAATCCCAAACCCCCTCCCCAAAACAACACGGGAGCACCCCCAGGACCCCCCCCCCCATGGTCCAGGGCCTCTCCCCAAATGTCTGACTTTAATTAAGCTTAATTAATTAAGCCCCACGTTGGTCCCGCGGCTCATTCGAGGCCATTTCCCCCCCGGCCCCCCCCAATTCTGCGACCCCCACCAATATTTCACTTTCAGGCACCGCCCCCCCCAGGAATATCAGCCAATCACAGCGCCGAGCGCAGCCCGGTCCCGCCCACCCGGCGAGCCCCAGCCAATCAGCGTTCGCGAACTGTGCCACACCCCCCTGAGGAGCCAATCAGAGCTCGGTCCGCCGCTTTCGAGCCCGCCCCCTCTCCGTGAGGGCGCCCGCCCCGCCTCCGCGCGCGCTCCAGCCAATCAGGCGCCGCCGGTGCGGCGGGAACCGGCGGGAACGGGCCAGAACCGGCGGAAAGCGGCGGAACCCGACGTGGGTGGGGCCCCCGGTGCGGCGGACGCGGCGCTGACTGCTCACTCACCGCGTGCGGCCGCAGCCCGGCCCGCAGCAGGCGCCGTCGCGCCGCCGTCAATGCCGCCGCCATGATGCTCCCCCCCTCGGCGGCGCGAGCTCTCGCGAGATCTCGGCACCGCCCACGCAGGGAGATAGGGCGATAGGTTTGAAACCTCGCGAGAGTTCCCGCCCCGGGCCGCGCTCCCGCCCTCACGCCGCGGCGGCCATTTTGTGCCTGGGAGTGGCGGCGGCGCGAGGCCTCATGGAGCGAGGCGGGAACGGCGGTGCCGCCGGCGCTGTTTCGTCCCGGAGCGGCGGCGCCCGAGCGTGCGGAGACCTTTCCCCAACCGCGCTTCGTTTTGAGGGCCAAAAACAAAAACCCACAACTGATAACGGGCGGGGAGAACCGCGGCCACCGCCCCACAGCCGTCGCTATGGCAACGCCGAGACTTCGCATGCGCAGAGCGCGGCCCCGCCTCACGTGACTCCGCCTCCGGCGGCGCGAGCGGCACGGCCGCCATTTTACCCGCGGGTTCGCTGCGCATGCGCCGCTCTTGGCCCGCCCCTTGCCGCTCTGGCCACGCCCCCTTCCCTCTTGGCCCCGCCCCACCGCCTCCACCTCGGGCCACGTCTCTCGCCGGCCGGGCGGCGCGCTCGCTCCCCATTGGTCGGCGGGCGCGCGGGAGTCCCGCCTCCCATTTCTGATTGGTTTTCCGGCGCAGGGTAGCAGCGCTGATTGGCTGCCTGTCGCGGGGGCGGGGCCGGAGCGCCGGTGCGCGGGGCCGATCATGGCGGGTGCCGGGGCGCTCCCGCTGCTGCTGCTGCTGCTGGCGGCGTCCGGGGCCGCGGGTACGGGGGAAAAGCGGGGTCCCGTGAGGGGGAACGCGGCTTTCTGAGGGGGACCCGGGGCCGGTGAGGGCTGTGAGGGATCCCGGAGTGCGTGAGGGCCGCGGGGGTCCTGTGGGGACGGCGGGGGTCGCGGCCTGTGAGGGCCGTGAGGGGGCCCGGGCGGGCGGAGCGGGGACCGCGGGGTCCGTGAGGGCCGGAGGGGACCGGGGGTCCCTTGAGGGGGGTCCCGGGGCCGGTGAGGTCCGTGGGGGGAGCGCGGGGGAGCTGGGGAGGCATTGGGGGTCCCCTTGGAGTGCGGGGTCCCGGGGCATTGGGGGCCATTGGCGGCTCGGGGGGGATTTGGGGGGGATTTGGGAGGCCCAGCTGAGGAGGGGTCTCTAGGGGGGTCTCTGGGGGGTCTCTGAGGGGGTCTCGGGGGTCTCAGCTGAGCTCGGCGATGTTTTAAGGGGGGTTCGGAGCCACCGCGGGACATCGGGGCCCCATCGCGGGGTCTCTTTGGGGTGGGGGGGGCCTGTCCCGAGTCCCCGCCGGTGCTGAGGGGGGGGTCCCTGCCGCCCCCTCCCCAGGCGAGCCCTGCCCCGAGCCCACCATCGCCCCCTCCTATTACACCACCTCGGACGCCGTCATCGCCTCCGAGAGCGTCTTCGTGGTGGAGATTTCCCTGGTGTGCAAGAACGGCGCCCAGGTGAGACCCCCCCTCCCCTCCCCTCCCCTCCGCGGGGTTTGGGGGGGTTTTTGGGACCCCCAGGCCCCCCCCCGGCCCCGCTGAGCGCCCCCTCCCCCGCAGAACGTGGCTCTTTACGCCGATGTGAACGGGAAGCAGTTCCCGGTGACCCGCGGGCAGGACGTGGGCAGGTACCAGGTGAGGCTGGGGGGGCTCGGGTGGGGTTGGGGGGGCTCAGGTGAGGGTTGGGGGGCTTCAAGGGAGAGGGAGGTCCCTGGTAGGGCCTAATGGGGTTGAGCTGGGGGGTTCAGGTGAGGTTGGGGAGATTCTAGGGGGCTCAGGTGAGTGTGGGGGGTTGATTTGGGGGCTCAGGTGAGTTGGGGGGTGATTCTGGGGGGCTCAGGTGAGCAGGGGGTCCTTGGGAGGGGTTGAGTTGGGGGGTTCAGGTGAGGTTGGGGGGCTTCAGGGGAGTGGGGGGTCCCCGGCAGGGCCTAATGGGGTTGAGGTGGGGGGCTCAGGTGAGGTTGGGGGGATTCTGGGGGGCTCAGGTGAGTGGGGCGGGGCTGATTTGGGGTCTCAGGTGAGTGTGGGTAGTTGTTTGGGGGGGCTCAGATGAGTTGAGGGGATTCTGGGGGGCTCAGGTGAGTGGGGGGTTTTGGGGGGCTCAGGTGGGTGTGGGGGGATTCTAGGGGGCTTAGGGGAGTGGGGCGGGGCTGATTTGGGGTCTCAGGTGGGTGTGGGTGGTTTTTGGGGGGTCTCAGGTGGGTGTGGGTGGTTTTTGGGGGGTCTCAGGGGGGTGGGGTGGGGGGAGTTGGTTTGGGGGGGTTCAGGTGAGCTTGGGGGGAGGGGATTCAGGTGAGTTTGGGGAGCTTCTGGGAGCCTTTCAGGGGTCTCTGGGCGGGGCTCAGGTGGGTGGGGGGCTCTGAGGAGAGTTTTGGGCAGCTCTGGGGGTCTCAGGTGAATTTGGGGGGGGTCCCGGTGGTCCCAAACCCCCCCCTCATTTCCCCCCCCCCAGGTGTCGTGGAGCCTCGAGCACCGCCAGGCCCAGTCGGGCACCTACGAGGTGAAGTTCTTTGATGAGGAATCCTACAGCGCCCTGCGCAAGGTGGGGACCCCTCCCCACATTTTGAGGGGCTCTCAGGACCCCCCCCGAACCCCCCCAAACCCTCCCTGACCCCCCCCGGCCCCCCCAGGCCCAGCGGAACAACGAGGACGTGTCCCGGATCCGGCCCCTCTTCACCGTCAACGTCGATCACCGGGTGGGTTTTGGGGGGGATTTTTGGGGGGGCTCCCCAAATTTGGGGGGGTTTGGGGAGTCCCCACCTCGAGTTTGAGGGGGGTGAAGGGGCCACGTGGGGTTTTGGGGGGAAATTGGGGGGATTTGGGGGTGTTGGAGGGTCCTGGGGTGGGCTCTGGGAGGTGACTTTGGGGTGTTCTGGTTGTTTTGGGGGAAGGGGGATTTTGGGGTGTCCCCGAGTTTTTTAGAGGGAAGGCAGCAGGATTTTGGGGCACCCCAGAGTTTTTAGGGGAGGTGCTGCTGCGATTTTGGGATTCCCCCAGATTTTAAGGGGCTTTTTTAGGGGCGTAGCACAAAAACTTTGGGGTTCCCTATGGATTTTAGGGGGTGACCTGGGAATTTCGGGCTGCCACCCTGAGATTTTGGGGTACCCTGTAGCTCTCACGGGGATCCCCCCAGGATTTTGGGGTGTCCCAGAGCTTTGAAAAGCAGAGCTTCCATTTTGGGGTGGGGTGAGGGGGTTCCCTTTTTTGGGGCACCCCACTAAAATTTCGGGATACTACAAGAATTCATTCTCCAAACACCGAGACTTCGGGACGCGTTTCGGGGAGCTCCAGAGCTCTGTGGGGTTTGGGGGATTTTGGGGGGGCTCTGGGGGGGTCCGGGGGATTTTGGGGTGCTCCGGTGACCCCCAAATTTCCCCCCAGGGCGCCTGGAACGGGCCCTGGGTGTCCACGGAGGTGGTGGCGGCCGCCATCGGGCTCGTGGTTTATTACCTGGCCTTCAGCACCAAGAGCAGCATCCAGGCCTAAAAAAGCCCCCAAAAACCCCAAAAAACCCCCCAAAAAACAACCCCAAAACCTCCCCGCCCCCCAAAAACAACCCCCCAGCTCCTGAGGGGGTGGTGGGACACCTCTGAAGCCCCCCCCCATCCCAAATTTACAGGGTGGGGTGAGGGGCGCCCTAAAAAGGAACGAGGCCGCTCAGGGGTGACCCCACCCCAAATTGGGGGGTGGGAGGGGGGGGAGACCCCAAAATTGGGGGGAGGGGGTTGGGAGGTGCCCCTCCCCCCCCTAAATTGTGCTGGGGGGGGTCCCCAAATCCCCCCCCGCACCCCAATAAAGGTGTCCCCCCCAAATTGGGGGTCTCGAGGGGGCGTGTCCATGTTTTTATTCCTGAGGGGGGGGTCCCAAAATTCCCGATAAATTGGGGAGGGGGGAGGGGGGAAGGGGGAGGGGCTCCTCTCTTGTTTGTTTTGGTTCTTCCCCCCCCCCGCCCTGATGACGTCAGACCCGCCCCTCAGTGACGTCACCTCAGGGGGGGGCCCGGGGTGATTTTGGGGGGCCCGTGGGAGGGGGTGGGGATTGGGGGGGGGGTTGAGGAATTCCCGAAATTCCCGGAATTCCAAGGCCCCGATTGCCGGGAATGGGGTGGGGGGGGCACAGCTCCAAATCCCACCCCCCCCCTCCCCCCAGAAACAGCGGGAGGGGCCCGGAAATGCGGGGAGGGGGAGGGGAGGTCCCACGGGGGGGTCCCCAAATGTTTGGGTGCTTTTCTCTCCCCTCCCCCCCAGTTTTTGGGGGTCTCCCCCTCTTCTTTAAGGCAACCCCAATATTGGGGGGGGGGGGCTCAGCCCCACCCTGGGGGTTTCAGATATTTTGGGGGGGGGGTCCCTGTTACCCCCCCTCCCCCAAACCGGGGGTCTCACGCATGGGGGGAGGGGTGGGGGTCTCCTCCTCCCGCCCCCTCCCCAAATTGAGACCCCCAATACCCCGGGGGGGGGCTTTTCCCCCACCCCACCCCCAAATTTGGGGTCTCCCCCTTCCGATGAGACCCCAACCCCCCCTCAGGGGTCCCTTCCCCGCCGCCCCCCGCCCAGGGTGTGGCCGGGTGGGCGTGGCCGGGTGGTGGTGGGCGTGGCCGGGTGGGCGTGGCCCGGCCGGGGGGCGTGGCCTGCGGGCGGATTATGTCAACCCCGCGGCAGCCGCAGCCCCGAGCTGGGAGCGGCAGGAGCAGGTACGGCCCGGGGGGGCTCCGGGGGGGCTTTGGGGGGGTCTCGGGGGGCTCCGGGGAGCTCCCGGCATTGGGGGGACCCCGCAGACCCCGGAGGTTCCGGCCCGGGGGGCGCCGAGGGCGAGGAGCGGCTCTGGGGGGGTCCCGGGGGGCTGCGTTGGGAAGGTGGGGAGGGGGAGAAAGGTGGGGCTGGGGGGGGGTTTAAGGGGTCTGGGGGCGTTATTGGGGGGCTGGGGGGGAATAGGGGGTGGGGAGGGGGCGAAAGTGGGGCCGGGGGCGTTCTTGGGGTGTTGGTGTGGGGTTGGGTGGAGGTTTAGGTGGAGCTCTAGGGGCTCTATGGGGCCGGGGGGGTTCAGGGGGTCTGGGGGCGTCATTGGGGGGTGGGAGGGGGTGAAGGTGGGGCTGGGAGTGTAAAGAAGGGGATGGGAGTGGGCTCAAATTGGGGCTGGGGGCTTTTGGGGGGTCTATAGGGTCTCTATGGGGCTGAGGCAGAGGGAAAGGGGGGCTGGGGGTGTCCATAGGGGGCTCGGAGGGGGTAAATGTGGGGCTGGGGGCTTCTGGGGTTTGGGGGGGGTCTCTGGGGTGTTTATGTGGGGCCGGGCAGAGCTGAGGGAGGGTCTGTAGGGTCCCTATCGGGCTGGGGAGGGTAGAGGTGGCTCTATAGGGTCTCTATAGGGTCTTCAGGGTCTCTGTGGGGCTGGGCCGGGGTAAAGGTGGGGCTGGGGGCTTCTTGGGGGTGGGGCTGGGCTGAAGGGGACCTGTGGGGCTGGGCAGAGCTGAAGGGGATCTATAGGGTCCGTGTGGGGCTGGGCAGAGCTGAAGAGCATCTATAGGGTCTGTGTGGGGCTGGGTAAAGCTAAAGGGGATCTATGGGGTCTGTGTGGGGCTGGGCAGAGCTAAAGGGGATCTATGGGGTCTGTGTGGGGCTGGGTAAAGCTAAAGGGGATCTATAGGGTCTGTGTGGGGCTGGGTAAAGCTAAAGGGGATCTATGGGGTCTGTGTGGGGCTGGGCACAGGTAAAGGGGATCTATGGGGTCTGTGTGGGGCTGGGCAGAGCTAAAGGGGATCTGTGGGGTCTGTGTGGGGCTGGGCACAGGTAAAGGGGATCTATAGGGTCGGTGTGGGGCTGGGTGCGAGCTCCAGGTGGGTCTCAAGGTGCTCCGTGGGGCTGGGCAGAGGCACAGGTGCTTCTATAGGGGATCTGTAGGGTCGGACTGGGGGCACAGGTGCTTCTATAGGGCAGATAATTCTATAGGGCCCGGCCAGGGGGCACAGGTGGTTCTATAGGGCTGGTTGTGGGGCACAGGTGCTTCTATAGGGCAGGCGGTTCTATAGGGCCCGGCCGGGGGTCACAGGTGGTTCCATAGGGTCGGGCTGTGGGGCACAGGTGCTTCTATAGGGGATCTATAGGGTCGGGCTGGGGGTCACAGGTGGTTCTATAGGGCAGGCGGTTCTATAGGGGCTCCATAGGGCCGGCTGTGGGGCACAGGTGCTTCTATAGGGCCGGGCTGTGGGGCACAGGTGGTTCTATAGGGTCGGCCCGAGGGAAAAGGGGGGAATTTGGGGCTGGGATTGGGGGGCAGCTGAGGCTGGGGGGGCTCTGTGGGGCTGGGCGGGGGGAAAGGCGGCCCTATAGGGGCCCTATAGGGGGCTGGGACGGTGGGACAGCGGCTCCGTGGGGAGGGGGCTCCGTGGGGAGGGGGCTGGGGGTCCTGGGGGGGCTCTGGAGGGTCGGGGATGAATTTGGGGCGGGGGGTCCTGGGGGGGGTTTTGGGGTGTCGGGATTGAAGGAAAGGGGTCATGGGGAGGGGGCTCGGGGGTCTTTTGGGGGCAGAAACCGAGAGGAGAGGGGGAGTCGGGGTGGGGGGGCTCTGGGACCTTGTTTTGGGGTGGTTTTGGGGCGATTTGGGGCGGTTTTGGGGCGGTTTTGGGGTGGTTTTGGGGTCTCCATAGGGCCCAGGAGCTCATGGGGGGAGGGGATTGGGGGGGGTTCAGTGGGGTCGCTGTGGGACGGGGATTTTTGGGGGGGGGGGTTCCTCTAGGGCCCCCACCAGCCGGGGGTCTCTGGGGGATCTCTATGGGGTCTCTGGGGGTCTCTGGGGGGGTCTCTATGGGGTTTCTATAGGGTCTCTATGGGGTCTCTATAGGGTCCCTGGCGTCCAACAGATGGGTGGGGCCGGCTGGGGGGGGGGCAGCGGCTCCGTCACCCCGCGCGCGCCCCCCGCCCCCCCCCGAGGGACCCCCGAGACCGGGGAGGGCCCAAGGGGGGGTCCCGGGTGGGGGAGGGGCTGCCCCGACCTCCTCCCCCCTCCCCAAATTTCCCTACAGGTGCCCGGGGCCGCCCCTCCCCCCGCGCGCATCACCTGGGGCCGGGGGGGGGGAAGGCGAATTTTGGGGGTTTTTTGGGGGGGGGTCCGCGCCTTTGGGACCCCCGGGTGGGAGCGGGGGGTGAAGGGGGAGGGGGGGGCACCCCAGGGCCGTCCCAAATCCCCGCCCCCCCCCCAGGAATTTGGGGTCAACAAGGGGCTCCTTGTTCGTGCCGGGGCCGCCCCCGCTTCCGGCCGGGCGGGGCCGCGGGGGGGGGGCGGGGGGAGCTCGGGGGGGGGTCCCGGGGATGCCCAAAATCCTCCCGGGGGGGTCCCAAATTCTTCCGGGGGGGGTCCCGGATCCTTCCGGGAAAGGGGGGGTGTGGAAAGGGGGGGGGTCCCCGGATTCCCGGCTGCTCCCGGGAAGGGCGGAACCGGCAGCGCCTGGAGCCGCCCGGGGGTGGGGGGGGACACCCGGGGGGGTTTCTGGGGGGGTCCCCGGACCCCTGGACCCCCCCGGGGGGGTTGGGCAATGAGGGGGGGGGTCAGGGGTCGAGGGAGGGGGGGTTGGGGGAATCCCCGGCTGCACCCGGCGGGGTTTTGGGGGGGTGCTCAGAGCCCCGTGCCCCCCCCCGGGGATGTGTCGGGGGTCCCAGACCCTCGTGGGGGGGGTTCGGGGGGGTTTTGGGGGGGTTTTTGGGGGGTTTTTTGGGGGGTCGCGGCCCCTCGGGCGCTGTCCCAGCCCCGTCCCTGTCCGTGGTGCTGAATTGGGGGGGGGGGGCGGCGCTGGGAGCCGCCGGGGGGGGGGAGGGGCGGGCTGGGTGAGGCTGGGGGGGGGGCGCGGGTGTTGTTGGGGGGGGGGGATCTCTCGCCAAGGTGACAGGGTCCCCTCATTAGGCGTTGCCATGGAAACGGGCGCATTGTGGGGGGGGAGGGGACGCGGTGGCCGCTACACAATGGAGCCGGGATTTGGGGGGGGGGGGGGGGCGGGCGCGTTGGGACCCCCCCCAATTAAATCACCCCCGTGCCCCCCCCCACACCCCCGGCGCCCCCTCCCGCAGGGCCCCCGCCCCCGCCATGGCGCTGCCCCGGGGGCTCGGCCTCGTCCTGCTGCTGCTGCTGCTGCTGGGGGGGCGCAGCGCCGCCATCGTCATCCCCCCCGAGTGTGAGTGGGGAGGGGGGGGGCGCCGAAATAATGTGGGGAGGGGGCGGCTGTGAAAATGAGAGGGGGGCGACCCCCCCACTCCCTGCATGGAGACCCCCTCCCCCTGCACGAGGATGCTTCGCATGAGGACCCCCCCCCACTTCAGCACCCGGCATGGAGACCCCCCCTCAATTCACAGCCGTGACCGTGGATCTCCCCCCCCCCAAAAACCGCGGGGACCCCCCCTCAATTCATCTCCTCGCACGTGGACCCCCCCCTCACATCGAGACCCCTTTTACGCCCCCCCCCGTTTTTTTTTGAGGACCCCCCCGCACGAGGAACCCCCTGCACGCCCCCCCCACCTTGCATGAGGATCCCGCCCCCCCCCCGCCTCGCACGGGGGGGGGGGTCCCACGGGAGACCCCTCCCCACCCCGCTCACGCTGTGTCTCTCCCCCCTGTGCCCCCCCCGGATGGTGCAGATTCGCTGCACGAGCGTGAGTTTGGGGGGTCCTGGGGGGGCTGGGGAGGGTCCGGGGGGGTCTGGGGGGGTCTCCGTGGATTTGGGGGGGGGTCTCCGTGGTCACCCCGAGGTACCCAGGGTGGTGTCCAGCGTCCCGGTGGGTGCTGGGGAGGAAGGGGGGGTCCGGGATCTTCAGGAATTTTTGGGGGGTTCCGGGGGGTCTCGGGGGTGTCTGGGGGGGGTCCCAGCCGTTTCCCTGCCCCCCCCCCCGCAGTCCAGCAGCCCCCCGAGCTGACGGAGCAGCCCCCGGAGCAGCTCGTGGTGTTCCCCAGCGATGATGTCGTGCTCAAGTGCGCGGCCACCGGCAACCCCCCGGTCGAGTGAGTGTCCTCCCGGTGCCCCCCCGGTGCCCTCCGTGCCCCCCCGGTGTTCCCCCCCGTGCCCCCCCCGGTGTCCCCCCGTGTTTCCGGTGTCCCCCGGTGCCTCCCGCTCACCCCACATCCCCCGGTGTTCTCCCAGTGCCCCCCGTGTCTCCGGTGTCCCCCGGTGCCCCCACGCTCCCCCGTGCCTCCCGGTGCCCCCCCGCTCCACCGGGTGTCCCCCCGTGCCCCCCCCAGTGCCCCACGCTCACCCCATGTCCCCCTGCCCCCCGGTGTCCCTGGTGTCCCATCGTATCCCCCGGTGCCCCCCGGTGCCCCCCGGTGCCCCCCGGTGCCCTCCGGCTCACCCGGTGTCCCCCCGTGTCCCCCATTCAGCAAATGTCCTCCCGTGCCCCCCTGCCCACCCGGTGTACCCCCGTGCCCCCCCCCCGCTCACCCGGTGCCCCCCGGTGTCCCCCCGTGTCCCCGGTGCTCCCCGGTGTCCCCCCCGCTCACCCGGTGCCCCCCTGCTCACCCCGTGTCCTCCTGTGCCCCCTGGTGCCCCCCGGTGCCCCCCGGCTCACCCGGTGCCCCCCCGGTGCCCCCCCCCCCGCAGGTTCCGCTGGACGCGCGAGGATCTCCCGTTCTCGGCGGAGCTCCCGGGGGTCTCGGTGTCACCGGGAGGGGGGACCTTGGTCATCAACGCCAGCGTGGCCGGGAGGCTGCAGGGCCGCTTCCGCTGCGCCGCCAGCAACGCGCTGGGCACCGCGCTGTCCCCCGAGAGCCGCGTCATCGCCGAGAGTGAGCCCCAAAAACCCCCAAAATCCCCCCAAAAACCCCCCTGGGCACCGCGCTGTCCCCCGAGAGCCGCGTCATCGCCGAGAGTGAGCCCCAAAAACCCCCAAAATCCCCCCAAAAATCCCCCTGGGCACCGCGCTGTCCCCCGAGAGCCGCGTCATCGCCGAGAGTGAGCCCCAAAAACCCCCAAAATCCCCCCAAAAATCCCCCTGGGCACCGCGCTGTGCCCCGAGAGCCGCGTCATCGCCGAGAGTGAGCCCCAAAAATCCCCAAAATCCCCCCAAAAATCCCCCTGGGCACCGCGCTGTGCCCCGAGAGCTGCGTCATCGCTGAGAGTGAGCCCCAAAAACCCCCCAAATCCCCCCAAAAATCCCCAAAACCCCCCTGGGCACCGCGCTGTGCCCCGAGAGCCGCGTCATGGTCGAGAGTGAGACCCCAGTCCCAAAAAACTCCAAAAATTCCCTCAAAAATCCCCCCAAATCCGCTGGGGACCGCGCTGCTCGTTGAGAGCCGCGTCATCGCCGAGAGTGAGACCCCAGCCCCAAAAAAACCCCAAAACACCCCCAAAAATGCCCCCGAAACCCCTCTGGGCTCCGCACTGTCCCCCGAGAGCCGCGTCATCGGCGAGAGTGAGACCCCAGCCCCAAAAACCCCAAAAATTCCCCCAAAAATCCCCCTCTGGGCACCGCGCTGTCCCCCGAGAGCTGCGTCATCGCCGAGAGTGAGCCCCAAAAACCCCAAAAATCCCCCTAAAAATCCCCCCAAATCCGCTGGGGACAGCGCTGCTCCTTGAGAGCCGCGTCATCGCCGAGAGTGAGCCCCAAAAACCCCAAAATCCCCCCAAAAATCCCCAAAAATCCCCCTGGGCACCGCGCTGTGCCCCGAGAGCCGCGTCATCGCCGAGAGTGAGACCCCCGCCCCAAAAACCCCCCAAAACCCCCCAAAAATCCCCCTCTGGGCACCGCGCTGTGCCCCGAGAGCCGCGTCATCGCCGAGAGTGAGACCCCAGCCCCAAAAACCCCCCAAAATCCCCCCAAAAATTCCCCCAAATGAGCTGGGGACAGCGCTGTTCCCCGAGAGCCGCGTCATCGCCGAGAGTGAGCCCCAAAATCCCCCCAAAATTCCTCAAAACCCCCCTGTGCACCGCGCTGTGCCCCGAGAGCCGCGTCATCGCCGAGAGTGAGACCCCAAAAATCCCCAAAATTCCCCAAAAATCCCCCCGAAACTCCCCCTGGGCACCGCGCTGTGCCCCGAGAGCCGCGTCATCGCCGAGAGTGAGACCCCAGCCCCAAATCCCGAGACCCCCAAACCCCCTGGGGACAGCGCTGCCATCACCGAGAGTGAGACCCCCGACCCCCCCAAAAACGCCAGGACCCCCACCCCAAAACCCCCTGAGCCACTGGGGACCCCCCACCCACTGAACCCCCTGCACTCCCCGACCCCTCAGGACCCCAAATCCCCCCGGGAGCCCCCAGACCCCTCGCTGTCCCCCTAAATCCCCCCGACCCCAATTTCCCTGTCACAACCCCTCACCCCAGACCCCAATCCTGGGGGGTCCCCCCAAATGTGGGGGCCGTGCTTTGGAGGGGTGGGGGGAGGTCCCAAATATGGGGGTCCCCGGCGGCTTTGGGGGTCCTTGCTTTGGGGGGGGGGCAGAGGGAGCCCCCAGCCCGGGGGTCCCCGGCCTTTTTTGGGGTTTCCCGGAGCTTTTTGGGGTTCCCTGGCGGGTTTGGGGGTTTCCCGGTGGTTTTTGGGGTTTCCCCAGTGCTTTTTGGGGTTTCCCGGGGGTTTTTGGGGTTTCCCCGGTGCTTTTTGGGGTTTTCCCGGGGGTTTTTGGGGTGTCCCGGGTGGTTTTTGGGATTTCCCGGGGGTTTTTGGGGTGTCCCGGGTGGTTTTTGGGATTTCCCGGGTGGTTTTTGGGGTTTCCCCGGCCGTTTTTGTGGTTTCCCGGGGGTTTTTGGGGTGTCCCCGGGGGTTTTGGGGGTTTCCCGGGAGTTTTTGGGGTGTCCCCGGGGGTTTTTGGGGTGCCGCAGCCGCTCTGGTCCCCAGACACGCCGCAGTGGCCCAAGGAGAAGGTGACGCCGGTGGAGGTGGAGGAGGGGGACCCCGTGGTGCTGCCCTGCGACCCCCCCAAAAGCGCCGTGCCCCCCAAGATCTACTGGCTCAACAGCCGTGAGCGAATGGGGCTGGGGGGTGGGGGGCTCATCCTGCACCCCATTATCCCGCTGTGCCCCCAAAATCCCCACCGACACCCCCAAAATCCCCACTGACACCTCTAAAATCCCCCCCGATACCCCCAAAATCCCTCCTGAACCCCACCGAACACCCCCAAGTGCACGGAACCCCCCCCCCACCCCTATAATCCCCCCCTCACATCCCCATAAACCCCCCTGACACCCCCAAAACCCCCCCCAGAACCCCCCTGAACACCCCCCAAGTGCACGGAACACCCCCCTCACCCCCAAAACCCCCCCTAACACCCCCAAAATCGCCCCTGCCGCCCCCAGACCCCTCCCCCCGCATCCCGGTCACGTTTTGGGGTCCCCCTGCCCTGGGGCTCAGCCTGGGGCAGGACGGGGCCGCGTTTTCGGGTCCCCCTGGATCGCGCAGAGCTCGGACCGGGTTTAGGGTCAGATTTTGGGGACCCCCCGAGCCCGGGGCAGTTTTGGGGTCGCGTTTTGGGGTCTCCATCCCCCCCCTTTTCCCTGTGCAGGGATCGCGCGGGAGGCGCGGCTCAGCACGGGGCGAGTTTGGGGTCGGGTTTTGGGGACTCCCCGAGCTCGGGACAGGTTTGGGGTCGCGTTTTGGGGTCCTCTGACCCTGGGGCCGGTTTGGGGGTGACTTTTTGGGGTCCTCTGACCCCGGAACAGGTTTGGGGGTCACTTTTTGGGATCCCCTTTTCCCCGTGCGGGGACCGTGAGCATCCCGCGGGACGCGCGGCTCAGCCCGGGCTGCGTTTTAGGGGATCCCTCGATCCCGGGAGAGGTCTGGGGTCGCGTTTTGGGGTCCTCTGACCCTGGGGCCTGCTTGGGGGACACTTTTTGGGGTCCTCGGAGCCCGGGGACGGTTTGGGGTCGCGTTTTGGGGTCCCCTTTCCCCTTTTCCCCATGCAGGGATCGCGCGGGAGGCGCGGCTCAGCCCGGGCTGCGTTTTAGGGGATCCCTCGACCCCGGGATAGATTTGAGGTCGCGTTTTGGGGTCCTGTGAACCCGGGACAGGTCTGGGGTGACTTTTTGGGGTCCTCTGACCCCGGGGCCGGTTTGGGGTCGCGTTTTGGGGTCCCCTTTTCCCCGTGCGGGGACCGTGAGCATCCCGCGGGACGCGCGGCTCAGCCCGGGCTGCGTTTTAGGGGATCCCTCGATCCCGGGAGAGGTCTGGGGTCGCGTTTTGGGGTCCTGTGAACCCGGGACAGGTTTGGGGTCGCGTTTCGGGGTCCTCTGACCCCGGGGCCGGTTTGGGGGTCACTTTTTGGGGTCCCCATTCCCCCTTTTCCCACAGGGATCGCGCCGGACGCGCGGCTCCACCCGGCGCAGGACGCGGCCGGTTTAAGATCAGATTTTGGGAACTCCCCGAGGCCGGGGCAGTTTTGGGGTCACTTTTTGGGGTCTCACCCCCACCTTTTCCCGCAGGGATCGTGCACATCGCGCAGGACGCGCGGGTCAGCATGGGGCAGGACGGGTTCCTGTACTTTGCCAACGCTCAGGTCGGCGACAGCCACCCCGACTACATCTGCCACGCGCACTACCTGGGACCCCGCACCATCATCCAGAAGGAGCCCCTGGACCTGCGCGTGGCCCCCAGTGAGCGCGGGGAGACCCCCGAAGCCGCCCCCAAATTCCCCGGGGGACCCCCAAAGGAGAAGCTGTGGGAGCGCCTCAATTCCCTCCCCGGGGAATCTTCAAATTTGGGGGGTGGGACCGACAGAAATCCCCCCTGGGGCTTTCCAAATCCCTCAGGGACGCTCTCAATTCCCTCCCCGGGGAATTCCACCTTCAAATTGGGGGGTGGGACCCCCAGAGACCTCCTCGGGATCCCCAAATTCCCCGGGGGACCCCCAAAGGAGAAGCTGTGGGAGCACCTCAATTCCCTCCCCAGGGAATCTTCAAATTTGGGGGGTGGGACCCCCGGAAATCCCTCCCGGGACTTCCCAAATTCCTCAGGGATGCTCGAGTTCCCTCCCCGGGGAATCCCGCCTTCAAATTGGGGGGTGGGACCCCCAGAGACCCCCCCCCAGATCCCCAAATCCCGCGGGGATCCCCCCGAAAGGCGCCGCCGTGGGAGCGCCTCCATTGCCTGCCCGGGGAATCTTCAAACTTGGGGGGTGGGACCCCCGGAAATCCCTCCCGGGACTTTCCAAATTCCTCAGGGACCGCCAGATTCTCTCCCCGGGGAATTCCACCTTCAAATTGGGGGGTGGGACCCACAGAGTCCCCCCCAGGGACCGTCCAAAGACCCCTCAGTGGAGCCCCCAAATCCCTCCCCAGGGGACCCCCACCCTAAAACTCCCCGCACCCTCCAGCACCCCCAAAACCGCTCCCCCCACCCCACTGAGACCCCTCCCCAACCACTTTGGGGTCATCGCCCTCCCCAAAAACCCCCTGGAGACCCCCCCCTTACCTGGGGAGGGGGGTTTTGGGTGGGGGTCTGCAGCCATGAGGGGCATCCCTGGAGTTTGGGGGGGATCCTGGGGGGTTTGTGGGGGGATCCTCAGGAATTTGGGGGGGTTCTGGGGGGTCTCTAACCCCCCTCCCCCCCCCGCAGGTAACTCGGTGCAGTCCCGGCGGCCCCGCCTGGTGGTCCCGAGGGACCCCCAACCCACCCACGTGGCGCTGAGGGGGGAGACCCTCGTCCTTGAGTGCATCGCCGAGGGGCTGTGAGTGAGGGGGGGGCTTGGGGGGGGGTCCGGAGGGGTCCTGGGGGGGTTCTGGGGGGTCCTGGAGGAGGTCAGAGAGGTCCCGGGGGGGTCCTGGGGGGTCCCGGGGGGGTCCAGAAGGGTCCTGGGGGGGTTTTAGGGGGTTCTGGGGGGGTTCTGGGGGGTCCTGGGGGTCGAGGAGGGTCCTGGAGGAGGTCAGAGAGGTCCTGGGGGGGTTCTGGGGGGTCCTAGGGGGATTAGGAGGGTCCTGGAGGAGGTCAGAGAGGTGCCGGGGGAAACTTGGAGGGTCCGGGGGGGTCTTGGGGGGAGTTCTGGGGGTCCCTGGGGGTATCCCGAGGGTCTCAAGGAATTCCAGGGATTATCACGGGATTATCCCGGTTTCTCCCGTGCCCAGCCCCACGCCCTGGGGGTCTCAGGGAATTCCAAGGATGATCCCGGGATAATCCCGGACCCCCCCGCGACCCCCAGCCCCACGCCCTGGGTGTCCTGCTGGAGGCTGAACGAGCCCGGAGTCCCGGGGGGATCCCGGGGGTGTCCCGGGGGTTGTTCTGGGGGGTTCAGGAGGGTCCCTGGGGGTATCCCGAGGGTCTCAGGGAATTCCAGGGATTATCCCGGCATTATCCCGGTTTCTTCTCTGCCCAGCCCCGCGCCCTGGGTGTCCTGGCGGAGGTTGAACGGGCCCGGGACTGTCCCGGGGGTTGCTCTGGGGACTCCCGGCGGTGTCCCGGGGATGTCCCGGGGGTCTCAGGGAATTCCAGGGATGATCCCGGGATAATCCCCGATCCCTCAGCCCCGCGCCCTGGGTGTCCTGGCAGAGGCTGAACGGGCCCGGGGCTGTCCCGGGGTTGCTCTGGGGACTCCCGGCGGTGTCCCGGGGGTGTCCCGGCGGTGTCCCGGGCGTATCCCGGGGGTTGTTCTGGGGGATCCTGGGGGTATCCCGGTGGTCCCAGGGAACTCCAGGATTTATCCCGGGATAATCCCGGTTTGTCCCTCGCCCAGCCCGACGCCCTGGGTGTCCTGGCGGAGGTTGAACGGGCCCGGGGATGTCCCGGGGGTTGTTCTGGGGTGTCCCGGGGTTGTCCCGGGGGTATCCCGGGGTTGTCCCGGGGGTCTCAGGGAACTCCAGGATTTATCCCGGGATAATCCCGGTTTGTCCCTCGCCCAGCCCCACGCCCTGGGTGTCCTGGCGGAGGCTGAACGGGCCGCTGCCGCCGGGCCGGGCCGTGCTGGACAATTTCAACAAGACGCTGCGGCTGCGGGCCGTGTCCGAGGCCGATGACGGCGAGTACGAGTGCGCGGCCGAGAACGGGCACGGCACCGCCCGCGCCAGCCACCTCGTCACTGTCGAGGGTACTGGGGGCACTGGGAGGCACTGGGAGGGCATTGGAGGGCACTGGGAGGGACTGGGAGGCACTGGGGGGGAGTGGGAGGGCATTGAAGGGCACTGGGAGGGGACTGTGGGGGACTGGGGGAGCATTGGGAGAGACTGGGAAAGCATTGCGGGGCACTGGCGGGGACTGGGAGGGACTGGAAGGGCATTGGGGGGCACTGGGGGGAACTGGGGGGCACTGGGAAGCATTGGGAGAGACTGGGAGGGCACTGGGAGAGCATTGCGGGGCATTGGGAGGGACTGGGGGGGACTGGGAGGCACTGGGAAGGACTGGGAGAGCATTGGGGGGCACTGGGAGGGAGCGGGGGGCACTGGGGGAGCATTGGGAGAGACTGGGAGGGCACTGGGAGAGCGTTGCAGGGCACTGGGAGGGACTGGGAGGGCACTGGGGGGGGACTGGAGGGGCACTGGGATGTACTGGGCTGTACTGGGATGTACTGGGGAGGGTCCGGGGGTCCCAGTTGAGGGGTCCCTGACTCCCAGTATCCCCCAGCGGCCCCGTACTGGGTGCGGGCAGCACTGGGATGTACTGGGATGTACTAGGATGTGCTGGGATGGGCACTGGGCTGTACTGGGCTGTACTGGGCTGTACTGGGATGTACTGGGATGTACCGGGATGGGCACCGGGCTGTACTGGGCTGTACTGGGATGTACTGGGGTGGGTCCGGGGGTCCCAGTTGGGGGGTCCCTGACTCCCAGTGCCCCCCAGCGGCCCCGTACTGGGTTGGGATGCACTGGGATGTACTGGGATGGGCACTGGGCTGTACTGGGCTGTACTGGGATGTACTGGGGCGGGTCCGGGGGTCCCAGTTGGGGGGTCCCTGACTCCCAGTGCCCCCCAGCGGCCCCGTACTGGGTGCGGCGGCCCCAGAGCGGGGTGTTCGGCCCGGGGGAGACGGCGCGGCTCGACTGCGTGGTGGGGGGCAAACCCCGGCCCCGGATCGCCTGGAGCCTCAACGGGGTCCCGCTCGAGGGTAGGGGGCTGGGGGGGCTCGGGGGGGGGGTTTGGGGGGTCTTTGGTGGGTGGGGGAGGGAATTTGGGGCGGTTTGGGGGGTCTTTGGTGGGTGGGGGAGGGGATTGGGGGGTCCCTCGGGGGGTGTTGGTGGCCCTGAAGGTTTCGGGGGGGGCCCTTGGGGTTGTTTTGGTGTCCCCGGGTGGGATTTTGGTGTCCCCCGATGTCCCCTGGGGGGTTTTTGGTGTCCCCTCGGGGGGATTTTGATGTCCCCTGGGTGATTTTGGTGTTCCCCGATGTCCCCGGGTGGGGTTTTGGTGTCCGTTGGGGAGTTTTTGGTATCCCCTGGGGTGGTTTTGGTGTCTCCGGGTGGTTTTGGTGTCCCCAAGTGCCCCTGGGTGGGATTTTTATGTCCCCTGGGGAGTTTTTGGTGTCCCCTGGGGGTTTTTGGTGTCCCTGGGTGGGTTTTTGGTGTCCCCCGATGTCCCCTGGGGTGGTTTTCGTGTCCCCTGGGGGGTTTTTCGGTGTCCTTTCGGTGGGATTTTGATGTCCCCTGGGTGATTTCGGTGTCCCATGGAGAGTTTTTGGTGTCCCCGGGTGAGTTTTTGGTGTCCCTGGGTGGGATTTTGGTGTCCCCTGGGTGATTTTGGTATCCCCCGGGTGTTTTTCGGTGGCCCCAAGCGCCCCTGGGTGGGTTTTTGGTGTCCCCTGGGTGGTTTTTTGTTATCCCCGTGTGGTTTTCGGTGGCCCCAAGCGCCCTGTCCCCGCAGAGGTGCCGGCCTCGGGCCGCCGGGTGCTGCGGGACGGGGCCCTGGTGCTGTCCCGCCTGGAGCCCAACGACTCGGTGGTGGCCCAGTGCGAGGCCAGCAACAGCCACGGGCGGCTCCTGGCCAACGCCTTCGTCTACGTCGTGGGTGCGTCACCCCCCGGGACCCCCGAGACCCTCCTGGGACCCCCCCAAAATCCGCTCATATCCCATCAGGATCGCCCAAAACCTCCCCAAAATCTGCTCATTCCCCCGCGACCTTCCTGGGACCCCCCGAAATCCGCTCACATCCCATCAGGATCCTCCAAAACCCCCCAAAATCTGCTCATCCCCAATCCCAGGACCCCCCAAAACCCCCCCAAAATCTGCTCATCCCCCCGAGACCCTCCTGGGACCCCCGAGACCCTCCTGGGACCCCCCAAAATCCGCTCAGGTCCCCTCGGGATCCTCCAAAACCCCCCAAAATCTGCTCATCCCCCCGAGACCCTCCTGGGACCCCCCCCAAATCCGCTTACATTCCTCGGGATCCTCCAAAATCCCCCCAAAATCCGCTCACTTCCCCTCGGGATGGCCCAAAACCCCCGGGAACCTCCCCAAAATCCGCTCACATCCCCTCAGGATCGCCCAACCCCCCCCCCAAATCTGCTCATCCCCCCGCGACCCTCCTGGGATCCCCCCAAAATCCGCTCACATTCTCTCCCCCCGGCAGAACCCTCTGGGACCCCCAAAATCCGCTCAGATCCCCTCGGGATCCTCCAAAATTCCCCCCAAAATCCGCTCACATCCCATCAGGATCGCCCAAACCCCCCCCCAAATCTGCTCATCCCCAACCCCAGGACACCTCAAAACCCCCCCCAAAATCTGCTCATGCCCCCACGACCGTCCTGGGACCCCCGAGACCCTCCTGGGACCCCCCCCAAAATCCACTCACATTCTCTCCCCCCGGCAGAACCCTCTGGGACCCCCAAAATCCGCTCACATCCCTCGGGATCCTCCGAAACACCCGGGAACCCCCCAAAATCTGCTCCCATCCCTTCGGGATTGCCCAAACCCCCCAAAATCTGCTCATCCCCAATCTCAGGACCCCCCAAAACCCCCCCAAAATCTCCTCATCGCCCCGGGACCCTCCTGGGAACCCCCAAATCCACTCACATCCCCTCAGGATCCTCCAGAATCCCTGGGAACCCCCCCCAAAATCTGCTCCCCTACCCCCCCTCCCCCGCGGGACCCCCAAAATCCACTCATACCTCTCGGGATCGCCCAAAACCCCCAAAATCTGCTCATCCCCAACCCCAGGACCCTCCAAAACACCCCCCAAAATCTCCTCATCCCCCCGGGACCCTCCTGGGAACCCCCAAATCCACTCGCACCTCCCGGGACCCCCCCCAGACCCCCCCAGGACCCCCCTTCCCCCCCCCGCGTTTCCATGGGCAACCGGCGCATCCCCAGGCAACCGTTGCCATGGCAACAGCAGGGCGAGGGGGTCTGGTTTCCATGGCAACCGCGCCCCCCATGGCAACCGTGTCCCCCCGGCAACACCTTAGCAACCGTTCCCATGGCAACCCGGCCACCACCGCCCGCCTGTCACCATGGCAACCCGGCCCTCCGGTGGTTGCTATGGCAACCAGCCTTATCAGCCGGGGGGGGCCCCGTTGCCATGGCAACAGCAGGGCTGTGTAGGGCGTGGCTTTGGGGTCTTTGGGGGGGATTTTGGGGTCCCAGGGTTTGGATTTGGGGTTCTGGGGTGTGGATTTGGGGTCCTGGGGGGGGATTTGGGATCTCAGGATGCGGATTTGGGATCCCAGGGAGGGATTTGGGGTCCTAGGGGGGGAATTGGGGTCCCGGGGAGGGGATTTGGGGTCCCGGGGAGGGGGATTTGTGATGCCAGGGTGCGGATTTGGGGTCCCAGGGTGTGGATTTGGGGTCCCGGGCTGCAGATTTGGGATCCCAGGGAGCGATTTGACACCCCCCAGAGGGATTTTAACCCCCGCATGCGATCGGGGTGGGGATTTTTGGGATCCCGGGGTGGGGTGGGGATCCCTGAGCACCCCAAATCCCTCCCCAGAGCTCCCGGTGAAGATCCTGACCCCGGACGAGGCCTCGTACGCGGTGGTGGAGAACCAAACGGCGTTTCTGCACTGCCGCACCTTCGGGGCCCCCGCGCCCACCGTGGAGTGGTGAGAGACCCCCCCAGGACCCCCGAAATGGCCCCAAACCGCCCCAAAATGCCCTGTCCGAGCCGTGGGTGCCCCGCTGCAGGCTGAGCCCGGCGCTGGAGCCGGCCCTGCAGGACGATCGCGCCTTCGGCTTCACCAACGGGACGCTGCGGCTGGGCCCGGCCCTGAGGGGGGACGCGGGGGTCTTCACCTGCCGCGCCCACAACGGGCACAGCAACGCCAGCGTCACCGCCCGGCTGGACGTGCGAGGTGACCGGGAACCCCCCCGAGCACACCGGGGACCCCCCGAGCACACCAGGAACCTCCCGAGCCCGACCCGGGATTGCTGAGCCCGACCCGGGACCCCCCGAGCACACCGGGGACCTCCTGAGCCCGACCCGGGATCACCTAAGCCCAGCCAGGGGTCACCTGAGCCCGACCTGGGACCCCCCGAGCACACCCGGGACCCCCTGAGCCCAGCCGGGGACCTCCTGAGCCCGACCCGGGACCCCCCGAGCACACCAGGGACCTCCTGAGCCCATCCCGGGATTGCTGAGCCCATTCTGGGACCCCCTGAGTCCAGCCCGGGACCCCCCGAGCCCATTCTGGGACCCCCTGATCCCACCCGGGATTCCTCATCCCACCCCAGGACCCCCTGAGCCCATCCCAGGTCATTTAGGGACCCTTGGGACCCCCTTGACCTCATCTTGGACCCCCTTGATGCCACCCCAGATCTCCCTGAGTCCCTTCCGAGACCCCCGACCCCAACCCGCACCCTCTGACCCCAGCCGGGACCCTCGGACCTCCCCCGGGACCCCCTGACCCCACCCAGGACCCCTCTGACCCCATCCAGGACCCCTCTGACCCCACCCAGGACCCCCCTGACCCCATCCAGGACCCCCCTGACCCCACCCAGGGTCTCTCAGGGACCCCCAGGATGAGCCTTGGGGTCCCCAGCGGGTTCTTGGGGTGGCTCAGAGACCCCCCTGGGCTCTCGTAGCATCCCCTGGGACCCCCAAACCCTTCCTGGAACCCCCAAATCCCCTCCAGACCCCCTTCTCACCCCCTTTTCCCCCCCAAACCCAGCGGCCACACGGATCGAGACCCCTCCCCAGAGCTTTCCAGGACCCCCAAACCCCTTCTGAGACCCCCAAATCCCCTCCAGACCCCCTTCTCACCCCTTTTCCCCTCCAAACCCAGCGGCCACGCAGATCAAGGTCCCTCCCAGAGCTTTCCAGGACCTCCCAAACCCCTTCTGGGACCCCCCAAATCCTTCGTGGGACCCCCAGAGCTCCCCCAAACCCCTTCTGGGACCCCCAAATCCTCTCCAGACCCCTCCCCTCACCCCCTTTCCCCCCCAAACCCAGCGGCCACGCGGATCGAGTCCCCTCCCCAGAGCTTTCCAGGACCCCCAAACCCTTCCTGAGACCCCCAAATCCCCTCCAGACCTCCTTCTCACCCCTTTTTCCCCCCAAACCCAGCGGCCACACGGATTGAGGCCCCTCCCCAGAGCATCACGGCCAAGAAGGGTGAGACGGTGACGTTCACCTGCGGGGCCACCTTCGACCCCAGCCTGGTCCCCCACGGGGTCCTCTGGCTGCGGGACGGGACCCCCGTGCTCGAGAGCCCCGACAGCGACACGTGAGGGGGCTTTGGGGTCCCGGGAAGGGGTTGGGGGGGGGATTTGTGGGGTCCTGGAAGGGTTTGGGGGCGATTTGTGGGGTCCTGGAAGGGTTTGGGGGGTTCTAGGAATGGTTTGGGGGGGATTTCTGGGGGACTGGAAGGGTTTGGGGGCGATTCCTGGGGTCCTGGAAGGGTTTGGGGGGGGGGGTTGTAGGGTCCTGGAAGGGTTTGGGGGGGATTTGTGGGGTCCTGGAAGGGTTTGGGGGTGATTTGCGGGGTCCTGGAAGGATTTGGGGGTTCTAGGAATGGCTTGGGGGGGGTTGAGGGGGTCCTAAGAAGGGTTTGGGGGGTCCCGGAGGGGTCTGGGGGTCTCAGAGGAGATTTGGGAAGGGGCTTGGAGAACCCCGGGAAGGATTTGGGGGTCCCAGGAAGGATTTGGGGGTGTCTTTGGGGGTCCCAGGAAGGATTTGGGGGTCCCAGGAAGGGTTTGGGGGGGTCTCTGGGGGGGTCCCAGCAGTGATTCGGGGAGGGGCTGGAGGGTCCCAGGAAGAGTTTTGGGGGCGTTTGAGGATCCCAGGAAGGGATTTTTTTTTTGAAGGGGGGGGAAAAAAGGATTTGGGGAGGGGTCGCTGACGTCACCCCGAGCCCCCCCGGTGCCCCCCAGGTTCTCGGTGGCCGGGGACACCCTGACGGTGGCCGGGGTGGACTACGGGGACCAGGGGCGGTTCCGGTGCCGCGCCTGGACCCAGCTGGACGCGGCCGAGGCCGAGGCTGAGCTCAGGGTCGTGGGTGAGACCCCAAAAATTGGGGACGAGACCCCAAAAAATTGGGGAAGAGACCCCAAAAAAATTGGGGGAAGGGGGAAAGGGATGGGGACAGCCGGAATTGGGGAGGGGACCCCTGAAATTGGGGAGGGGGTGAGGCCTCAAAAATTGGAGAGGGGACCCTAAAAATTGGGGAGGGGGAAAGGGTGGGGCCCCCAAAAATTGAGGGAAGGAGGGGTTGGGACCCCAAAAATTGGGGAGGGGGGAGCCACCCCCCCAAATCGTGATTGGGGGCTCGTGGTTGGGGGGTTCCAGTGCTCCCAGTTCCACCCCAGTTCCACCCCAGTTACCCCCAGCCCCCCCAGTGCCCCCAACCCCTCATTTTTCCCATTTCTGCCAGTATTTCCCCCATTATTCCCCAGTTATTTCCCCATGATTTTTCCTGGTTTTCCCCATTATTTTTCCCGTTTTCCCCCATTATTTTTCCCATTTCCCCCCCGTTATTCCCCCATCATTTTTCCTGTTTTTTTCCATTATTTCCCCATTTCTCTCATTATTTCTCCCTTATTTCCCCCATTATTTCCCCCTTTGTTTTCCCATTTTTCCCCCCAATTTTCCCCATTTATTCCCCCATCGTTTTTCCCGTTTTTCCCATTTTTCCCCCCGTTTTTCCCAGGCCGCCCGGGCCCCGTGCGGGACCTGCAGGTGAAGGAGGAGGGCGAGCGCCAGGTCCGGCTCCTCTGGACCCCGGGCGAGGAGCACAACAGCCCCGTGGAGAGTGAGGGGGGCTCCGGGGGGCTCCGGGGGGCTTTGGGGGGGTCCTGGGGGGCTCCGGGGGTCTTTGGGGGGTCCTGGGAGGGAATTTGGGGAAATTGGGGGGGTCCTGGAGGGGTCTGGAAGCGTTAGGAGGGAGCTCGGGGCTCGAGTCCTGGAGGGGTCTGGGGGCTTCGGGAGGCTCCGAGGGGCTTTGGGGGGTCCTGGGGGGGTTTTGGGGGGGTCTGGGGTGGGAATTTGGGGTTTGGGGTCCCCCTGAGCCCCCCAGAGTTCGTGCTGGAGCAGGAGGAGGGGATTTGGGATTTCAGAGTTTGGAGATTTGGGGATTTTGGGGATTTCAGGGTGTGCAGATTTCGGGATTTTGGATATTTTGGGATTCCCCCTGACCCCTTTTTTCCCCCCCAGAGTTCGTGGTGGAGCAGGAGGAGGGGATTTGGGATTTCAGGGTTTGGGATTTGGATACTTCAGGGTTTGGAGATTTGGGGATTCTGGGGATTTCGGGGTGTGCAGATTTCGGGATTTCGGGTATTTTGGGGATTTCAGGGTGTGGAGATTTCGGGATTTCGGATATTTTGGGATTCTCCCTGACCCCTTTTTCCCCCCCAGAGTTCGTGGTGGAGCAGGAGGAGGGGATTTTCTCCGCGGGCCGCTTCGAGGAGCTGCTGACGGTGCCGGGGGCTCAGCCCTGGGCGCGGCTGCCGCTGTCCCCCTACGGCCGCTACCGGTTCCGGGTGCGGGCGGTCAACGGCTACGGCCAGGGCGAGCCCAGCGCGGCCAGCGCGGCCATCAGCACGGGCCCGGCCGGTCAGTGGCCCCGAACGGAGCCCAGCTAGCCCCGGAAGGAGCCCAGCTAGCCCTAAAGCATCCCAAAATGGCCTGAAAGCATCCGAAATAGTCCCAAAAGGAGCCCAGCTAGCCCCTAGAGCATCCCAGCTAGCCCTAAAGCATCCCAGCTAGCCCTAAAGCATCCCAGATAGCCCTAAAGCATCCCAAAATGGCCTGAAAGCATCCGAAATAGTCCCGGAAGGAGCCCAGATAGCCCCGGAAGGACCCCAGATAGTCCCAAAAGGAGCCCAGGTAGCCCCTAGAGCATCCCAGATAGCCCTGAAAGCATCCCAGCTAGCCCTAAAGCATCCCAAAATGGCCTGAAAACATCCTAAATAGTCCCGGAAGGAGCCCAGATAGCCCCTAGAGCATCCCAGCTAGCCCTAAAGCATCCCAAAATGGCCTGAAAACATCCTAAATAGTCCCGGAAGGAGCCCAGATAGCCCCGAAAGGAGCCCAGGTAGCCCCTAGAGCATCCCAGCTAGCCCTAGAGCATCCCAAAATGGCCTGAAAGCATCCGAAATAGCCCCTAAAGGAGCCCAGATAGCCCCGGAAGGAGCCCAGATAGCCCCCAAAGTGTCCCAGCTAGCCCTAAAGCATCCCAAAATGACCTGAAAGCATCCTAAATAGTCCCAAAAGGAGCCCAGATAGCCCCGGAAGGAGCCCAGATAGCCCCGAGAGCATTCCAGATAGCCCCTAATGCATCCTAAGTAGCCCTAAAGCATCCCAGGTAGCCCCTAGAGCATCCCAAGTAGCCCTAAAGCAGCCCAGATACCCCCGAAAGGAGCCCAGAGAGCCCTAAAGCATCCCAAAATGGCCTGAAAGCATCCGAAATAGTCCCAAAAGGAGCCCAGCTAGCCCCGGAAGGAGCCCAGCTAGCCCCTAAAGCCCGTTAGATACCGAAAAAATGCCGTTAATAGCGAAAAAAATCCTGTTAAATAGCGAAAAAGTCCCGTTAAATGCCTAGAAAATACCGTTAATTGCCAAAAAAATGCTGTTAAATGCCAAAAAAAATTCAGTTAAATGCCTCAAAATGCCGTTAAATGCCAAAAATATCCTGTTAAATAGCAAAAAAATCCCGTTAAATAGCAAAAAAATCCTGTTAAGTGCCTAAAAATACCGTTAAATGCCAAAAATATCCTGTTAAATAGCAAAAAAATACCGTTAGATACCCAAAAAATCCCGTTAAATGCCTCAAAATACCGTTAAATGCCAGAAATATCCTGTTAAATAGCAAAAAAATACCATTAAATACCCAAAAAATCCCATTAAATACAAAAGAAATCCCGTTAAATGCTCCAGAATCCCATTAAATACCAAAAGAATCTCGTTAAATACCCGAGAAACCCCATTTAATACCCCTAAATCCCATTTAGGGTACTAAATAGCCCCAAATCCCATTTAATACAAAAAAAAAATCCCATTAAATACAAAAAAAATCCCGTTAAATGCCCCAAAATCCCATTAAATATCCCCCAAATCCCATTAAATACCCCGAGAATCCCATTAAATACCCAAAACCCCCATAAATACCCCCCAAAAGATTCCCCAAATCCCCCCAAACCCATCAAACCCCCCCGCCCCCATCCCCAGCCAGTGAGAAATTCCCAAAAATCCCCCAAAATCCCCTAAAATCCACCCCCAAAACCTGGGTGTCTGAGCCCCCCCACAAAAAACCCGAATTTGTGGGGTTTTAGGAGGGTGTCTGAGTGACCCTAAAGGGTTTTGGGGGGGTTTTGGGGGGGTTTTGGGGGTCTCTGAGGATTTGGGGGGGGTCCCGAGGGATTTTGGGGGGGTCCCTGGGGATTTAGGGGGGATCCTGAGGATTTGGGGGGGTCTCTGAGGGTTTGGGGGGGGTCCCTGGGGATTTGGGGGGGGTCCCGGAGGATTTGGGGGGGGTCCCTGGGGATTTGGGGGGGTCCCTAGGGATTTTGGGGGGGTCCCGGAGGATTTCAGGGGTCCCTGGGGATTTGGGGGGGTCCCGAGGGATTTTGGGGGGGTCTCTGAGGATTTTGGGGGGGTCCCGGGGGATTTTGGGGGGGTCCCTGACCCTTTTTCCGCAGCCCCTGAGCGATACCCGATGGGGGTGAAGGGGGAGGGGAACGAGACCAACAACCTGGTGATCACCTGGCAGGTACGGGGGGGGCGGGGGGGGTTTGGGGGGGATTTGGGGGGCTCCAGAGAATTTTGGGGGGTTCTGGGGGATTTTGGGGTGGGTTTGGGGGGAGCTCGGAGCAGGTTTTGGGGGGGATTGGGGGGGATTTGAGGGGACCGGGGGGATTTTGGGGTGGGTTTGGGGGGATTTGGGGGGGATTTGGGGGGTTCTGGGAGATTTTGGGGTGGGTTTGGGGGAGCCCTGGGGGGGCTTGAGGGACTCGGAGTAAGTTTGGGGGGGATTTGGGGGGGATTTGGGGGGGATTTGGGGGTTTGGGGGGGATTTTGGGGTGGGTTTGGGGGGGATTGGGAGACCCTTGGGGGGGTTCGGGGCTGAGTTTAGGGCTGGTTTTGGGATTTCAGGGATATATTTAGGGTTCGGGTCTGGTTTTAGGGGGCTCAGGGGTGATTTTGTGGGGTTCGGGGGTGATTTTGGGGCGCTCCCTGCCCCCCC
>JAMPIT010000158.1:0-17170 GCA_026261815.1 Monarcha castaneiventris obscurior | reverse complement strand
GAGGCCCTTGTGGGCGCAATCAGTTTGCAACCTATGTATAGGAAACCTTTGTGACTGCAAAGTCCTTGTACGTGCAGTTTTTAAGGGCACCTCGACCTGGAGGAAGAAGCAAGACGATAAACAAGGCCATAAAACATATAGGAGGATGACAGAAGGATGTATAGGATCAAAGGAGCTGAACATCTGGAGAAACAGCTGTCCGATAAGAATATTACCGATTTCCTGCATTGAAGTGGACCAATCAGAAAGACTGTAACATACGCAAGGCAGAACACGTAGCCAAATTAACCAATGTCATGTAACCACGTAGTGCTAAGCTTTATGTGATTTTGTATAAAAATAGGAGAGAACAAAGAATAAACGTCTCAGTTCCAAATCATATTGATTTGCTGTCTGATTCCTGCCTCTACCCTCATCATTATGGTGACCCCCGACGTGATGCCGTGACCAGATCGGTGTCGTTTACAGAAATTCAGGAGAG
This sequence comes from Monarcha castaneiventris obscurior, assembly GCA_026261815.1. Classification (NCBI taxonomy): domain Eukaryota; kingdom Metazoa; phylum Chordata; class Aves; order Passeriformes; family Monarchidae; genus Monarcha; species Monarcha castaneiventris. Next base: position 16,689 of record JAMPIT010000158.1, on the reverse strand, counting down.
GCTAAGAAGAAGAAACCCCGCTGCGGTTGCAACCGGGCGTTCGAGAGTGACGCGTTGTGGCCATGTCGACCGGTGAGTCGAAAAGAAAATAATTAGAGCGGGATGGGGAATGCCGTATCGGCAGTGGAAAAAGCCACCGTGGAAACCCTTGTTCGTTTAGGGCAGAAGCGGGACTCTCCGATTGATCGCACTGACTTAACCAATCTGCTATATTGGGCTAAGCGGAGAGGGCTGATTACAGACACCGCGCAGGTCTTTTCAGACAGCGCGTGGGCGAATGTCGGAACTGAACTATGGGAAGCAATACAGGCTGAACAAAAGGAAGCAAAATCACTAACAAAGATTTATAGCAAAGTGCGGAGGTTAATTGAGCATGTAAATGCGGAAGCAGAAGTTCAGGCAGTGGTCAAGGACATTTTCCGTACTGCGGAAGAGAAAACTGCAGCAGCAGCTAAGTCAGTTACGGGTGCAGTCGCTGCTCCGGCACAAGGGCCATACGATGATCTCCTTATTCCGTGGGACGGTGTACCCGCTGGCCCTACGCAGGACGCACCCCCTTCAACATCTACTGCCCCTGCTGCTACGCCTTCTAACACACAAGGTCCTTCCGTAGTTTCCTCTGCTCCTCCAATACCAATGGAGATCGATCCTGCCACTGTACCTTTGCCTGATGATCTGCCAGAGTCTCCCTTAAAAGAATTAATTGCTAAACAGACTCTCGCAATGACAGACTTGTTACGAGAAATGCAGAAGCTAGATAAGGGAGCAAAATCACAGCAAATCAAAGAAGCCTATAAAAAGGCTCATATCGCTGTTGTAGAAGGACTCAAAAACATCGAGTCTCAACTTACACAGTACGAGAGCGACACTAAACAACAGCATGGAAAATGGATAGAAAACACTCGAGAAAAAATCATACAAGCAGTTAAAGAGGGTGATATGTCCCTAGAGTCAGCAGATTTTTTCTTGCGGAGCAGCTATGGGCCACATGCCAGCCTCACTCCAGCGGAAAAACAAGATATACAACAATGGCAAGAACAAGGTCCTAGTACTAGTCAGAGCCAGACAGTAGAATCTCTCGGTGAGAAATTCAAGCGGTGGCTGCAGGGAGAAGGACAAAGGGAGGTCACACAAAAAGAGACATCTCTTCCTCCCTCCGATCCCACCTTTGACCCACATAAACGCTGGAAAGGAATCATAACTAATGCAGAAATGACGGGTGATTTCCAGTTTGTCGCTGCTCCAGTAATAACTACTGCAACAGGAAACACCTGGGCTCCGCTAGATTGGACAACAATTGCTAAATTGCAAAAGGCTGTCATGGACTATGGTATTGATAATCGTTTAGTCCGAAGACAAGTAGAGGCAGTAATTAAACATCAACAACTAATACCTGCCGATATTAGGGGCATTTTCGAACTGATACTAGGACCCACAAGCTACATGCTTTTCCTTAATAAATGGCAAGAGCGGTTAGAAGGACTGCAACTAGCTAACATGGAGTTGCCCCCTGGTGACCCGTTACGCTTTGCGTCCCTTGATCAACTCATGGGTCAGGGCGTGTTTCGTGACCCACAACGGCAAGCTGCTACACACTCTCGTATATTGTCGCAAGCGAAAATAGCCGCACTAGAGGCATTCTCCTCCTTGCCACAAGTGGGCAAACCAAAACAGCCTTATTTACACATTCAACAAAAACAGGATGAACCTTTCCTAGCCTTTGTCGATCGAGTTAAAGAAGGCGTTGAAATTGCACCTGATATTCCACATAATATGAAAGACACTCTAGTCAAAGAAATAGCCACACAGAATGCTAATGCTACATGTAAGCGTCTTATTGCTACCTTGCCATCTGGATCCAATCTTGTAAAAATGATAGAAATTTGTTCCAAGGCTCCGTTAGAAGAGGAAATGGAGAAAGCCAGAATCCATGCTACTGCGCTTGCAGCCGCCCTGAAAACACAGCCACAGCAAGGCTCTGAAGATCGCAGCCCCAAATGCTATAATTGCAATCGTTATGGGCACAGCCGCAGAAATTGTCAAGTTAAGAGGCAAGATACGTCAGCTACTGTCTTCACTGGAACATGCAAACGCTGTGACAAATTTGGTCACAGGGCAAACGAATGCCGTTCTCAATACAAGAAAGATGGAACCCCGTTAACAGCCCAAGCAACCCCGAATCAGGGAAACTGGAGGGGCCGCGAGGGGGGCGCGGCTATACAAAATCCTCCCCAACAACACATCCCGGCAATGAGCGCTGGTGTCTCGACCATCTTCGGGCAGAAACCCTTGGGAGCGCAGGCGTCGACCTCACCTTGGCAGAATCAGTGAATCTAAATGACAATACTGTCCGTGTAGTAGCCACGACCGAGCGTGGTCCACTTGGCTACGAATTATCCGCCTTAGTTCTCGGGCGTTCATCTGCCTCTCGAATAGGGTTGTTTGTACTTCCTGGTGTTATTGACAGCGATTATACGGGTGTTATTTATGTGATGTTGATGACCTTCTTTCCTCCTGTGTTTGTTCCTGCAGGTAGCAAGGTGGCTCAATTAGTGCCTTTCCTTGATCAAGTGCCTAACCGAAGAGTTTTTTGCAGGGGAGAGAACGCTTTCGGCAGCTCCGGTCCACTAGTAGGTTTTGTTGAACACATATCACATACACGGCCTACCAGAGAGGTAACACTGTCACTAGCAGTTGATAATGCCTTCAATCCCACAAAAGCAATCAAAGCCTGCATGATGCTTGATACAGGCTCAGATATCACAATTGTACCCAAAACTGCCTGGCCTCAGGACTGGCCATTACAAAACCTTACAGGTTCAATCCTAGGAGTTTCCGGTACTGCACCAACTATGCAAAGCACATTGCTTATTCGTATCTGTGACCAAGAAGGCAACGTTGCAAAAGTAAAACCATACGTGATGCAAACTCCTTTGTGGATCTTAGGCCGAGATACGCTTTCTCAATGGAAACTTGTCTTAGCCTGTCCAAATTTAGGGTGATGGCCACTGAGCAGAACCGACCAACTTTGAAGCTGACATGGTTAACAGATGAGCCAATATGGATCGCTCAGTGGCCAGTCACTGCAGAAAAGGTCGGTCACATTCAATAGTTAGTACAGGAACAACTCCAGTTAGGTCATATCAAACCTTCACATAGCCCTTGGAATACTCCCATCTTTACCATTCAGAAAAAATGTGGAAAATGGTGATTATTACATGACTTGAGAGCTGTTAATCAACAAATGCAACCTATGGGAGCACTCCAACCAGGCCTACCTTCTCCATCTGCATTACCAAAAAATTGGGTACTTCTTGTTATTGATCTTAAAGATTGCTTTTTTACCATTCCCTTACATCCTGAGGATACAGCTCGTTTTGCCTTTAGTGTTCCAGAACTTAATAACCAAGCACCTACAAAAAGGTATGAATGGGTTGTTCTTCCTCAAGGAATGAGAAACAGCCCTACCATTTGCCAGTGGTTTGTTGATTTGGCTCTTACCCAGTGGCGAAAGTGTCATAAAGACAAAATTGTCTGTCATTACATGGATGACATTCTTGTTGCCTCTGATAAACCACTGAGTAGTGCTGATGAACAAAGCCTTTTAAATGAGTTACAGGCATGGGGACTAAAGATCGCCCCTGAAAAGGTGCAAAGGACTGAGCTGTGGTTATATTTAGGCATGCGAGTTACCTTAAACAGAATACAGCCTCAAAAACTATCTATTCAAAAACAAATGCACACTGTGCAAGAAGTCCAACAGGTTGTGGGGGACATTCAGTGGATTCGTAATTGGGCTGGGATCACAAACACTGATTTAGAACCACTGTATAAATTATTACGTAATGCACACAGTATTGATGAACAATTAGAAGTATCCACAAAGGCTTCTCAAGCTTTGGCCGTTGTTGAGTCAAAACTGGCAGCTACACAAGTTTATCGATATGATCCTTCTTCTCCTGTTGTCATATATGTACAAACGTTACCTACTGAATTTTTTGCTATTATAGGGCAAGAGAATCAAAAACGTCAGTTTTCCCTATTAGAATGGGTCTTTACCACCGCACGGTTTTCCAAAACAATTATCTCTAAGATAGATGTCTTAGGCACCTTGTTGCTAAAAGCCAGAAGTCGTGTTCGACACGTTTTTGGTATTGACCCACAAAAGGTTGTGCTGCCTGTTTTAACTGATCTTGTCATTGTGGAATGGCAACAATTGTCTGATTTATTAGCAACGGCCTTGCTGGGCCTACAGGTGGACAATCATTTTCCAGCTCATCCATTATTTGCAACACAGCTAATGCTAACAATGAAAACCCTTACCAGTCACACTCCTATTCCAGATGCAGTTACTGCTTTCACTGATGCTAGTGGGAGAACACAGAAGTACGGTTATTCTGTCTATCAGAATGACACGTGGCAGTCTGTGGTACATAAGGGACCACACGTTTCTGTACAAATGTTAGAACTTGAAGCTGTTATTTTAGTTCTTACTACATTTTGTAATGAACCTGTAAATATTATTACTGATTCTTCATATGTTGCCTCTGTTGTTACCAGAATTGAAAACTCTTTCCTTGGACATGTGTCCAATGCTTTGTTGTTAAAAAGGTTTATTGTTCTGTATAACCTTGTATCCAACAGGAAGGATGCCTTTTTCTGTTGTCATGTAAGAAGTCACACTAGTGTAATTAGTCCTTTCACAAATGGGAATGCTGTTATTGATGCAGCAGTAAGTGCAAATGCTCAAGTTGTCTCTGACAACTTTGATGCCGCTGTGAAATCTCATGCCTTCTTTCATCAATCTGCTCGTGCCTTACAGGCAGAATTCAAGCTATCCCGTGACAATGCACGCTCTATCATTGCTGCTTGTCCCGATTGTGCAAAGTTACCTGTTCTTCAGGAACATGGCACGAACCCTAGAGGTTTGACAGCTCGTGAATGTTTTCAAACTGATGTCACAATATTCCCTTCCTTTGGCCGCCTGAAAAACATTCATGTTACTGTTGACACATACAGTAAAGCAGTTTGGGCTACGGCATCAGCAAAAACCTCCTCTCGTGCTACGTGCTGCCATTGGCTAGAGGCATTTGCCGTCCTTGGAGTTCCGTCTGTCATTAAGACAGATAATGGGCCAAATTATACTAGTGCAACCTCTAAGCAGTTTTTAGCTCGCTGGAAAGTTAAACTCTTACATGGTGTTCCTTACAATAGTACAGGTCAAGCAATTGTCAAGCGCCGTCATCAGGACCTCAAACGCTTACTTGCTGTTTTGAAAAAAGAGGGGGAGCTGTCCCTTACCCCTCAAGAAGCCCTAGCAAAAGCTTTATACGTGCTTAATTGGAAGAACCCTGTTTTGGCAAACAATACTTTGCAGGAAAAATTTCGAACTCCGATCCATCAACATTTTGCTAATCAGGATGCATCAGGATTTCCTGATGGTGTCATGGTTCAAGTCTGGGAACCCACAGGGAATCAATGGCTAGGTCCTCGACAATTACTAACCTGGGGACGGGGATATGCTTGTGTACTCACAGGTGACAAGAAGCCACAGTGGATTCCAGCCAAGTGGGTGAAGCCGTGGCTGGAAGACAGCAAGACCCAAAGACTTCCAGCAAACGAAAAAGGAGACGAAACAGGTGGATAAGACGATTAGCACCTGTTCGATTCTTGTTACAGCACATCTTACAACAAGACATCCCTGAAATCCCTGTAATACCAACTATTTATGAAACAGTAAGGACATTGTGGCAAGAACGCAGTGCCCAAATAAGAGAGCCTTCTTGTCAATGCTCCGGCTGGTCCGTAGCGTATCTTCAATGTGGTCGATGTTAGGGTACTTTTCATACTACTAATATAGAAGAAGGTTTATTAGGTTGTAGTGAGTGTAGACAAATTAGTAACCAAGGAAGTTTAGATTTATTGCGACAATGGCTTCAGCAGCCTGACCTAACCGTAGACCAGGCGATTGAACTTTTTGAAGCCACTGACGAATTATATTTAGCCCTTTAAGTTATTAATCTTAAACGTTTATGTGCTCAAGCAGCTGTTATAACGTATACTAAGGTGCTTGACTCGTATTATACGCAACAGTGTGACGAACATAATTTAGAAAATGATTAAGTGTTTTTATATAATCAGTATGTTTATGCATGTTATAACTTTTAGAGTAGATGACAGACACAATTTTTGGCTAACATGGGCGAACATTACAGGAACCACGGACTTTTGTCTGCATCTGTCCGCAGCAACCGACCCATTTCGAACTTGTTTGATTGGCGTGCCAGGTTTTAATCTCGCCGACTTTAGTAGGTATACCACTAGAAACTGTTCTACTGCACGAAACATGAGCCATTGTACTGCCCTGATTATTCAAGGGTTGAATAAACCTTTACCATGGGATCCACAAGAATTAAACCTGCTAGGTAGCAGACGTATACAACAAAGTAGTTCAAAAAACATAACCGGCTGTGTTGACTTTGGGCACTGGAATGTAACTGGCAGACAGTTGTTTGATGTCACCCCCAAGCGATTCCCATTCTGGAATATCTCCTACATGTGTGGGCATAGGCCCTATGGATGGGGATCAGGTCAACAAGCCTTGTTTGTTGACAGAACGGCTTGGGCTTTACCTTCCAGTGTTTTTCTAATCTGTGGGGATCGTGCATGGCAAGGTATTCCGAGATATGCTCAGGGTGGGCCGTGTTATTTCGGATCCTTGGCCATGCTCTTGCCCAACAGTTCAACAATTAAGCAAATGCAGTCTAATAATACCCGAATGATAAGAGATGTTTCAGCATTAAGCTCTGACTGCAATGATGAAGTCGGATTATGGAGTCACACTGCTCGATTCTTTGGCTCTCTTGTCCCAATGTTTGGAACAGCACATGCTTTAGGAACCGTTGAACATCTTGCATGTTGGGTAGCAAAACAAGCCAATGTTACTACAGCTATATTAGCACAGCTGTCACAAGATCTCGATGGTGTACGACAAGCTGTCTTGCAGAATAGGGCTGCCATAGATTACCTGTTACTAGCACAAGGTCAAGGATGTGAAGATGTGCAAGGCATGTGTTGTTTCAACATTTCTGACCATAGTGATTCAATTCATAAACAGCTGCAATGGCTCAAAGATCACACAAAGAAGATTACAATCAATCACAATCCACTAGATGATTGGCTGTTGTCTCTTGGTTTAACTCCATGGGTGAAAGAAATTGTGAAGACCGCCGCCTTAGTTGTTTTTGTTCTTTTATTGATATGTACGATTGGGCCTTGTTTCTTAAGGTTTATCTCTTCCAGGATGACTAGTTTAGCCGAAGCTGTTTTTGAAAAAAGAGGGGGAGATGCCGAGGCCCTCGTGGGTGCAATCAGCTTGCAACCTATGTATAGGAAGCTTTAGTGACCGCAAAGTCCTTGTACGTGCAGTTTTTAAGGGCACCTCGACCTGGAGGAAGAAGCAAGACGATAAACAAGGCCATAAAACATATAGGAGGATGACAGAAGGATGTATAGGATCAAAGGAGCTGAACATCTGGAGAAACAGCTGTCCGATAAGAATATTACCGATTTCCTGCATTGAAGTGGACCAATCAGAAAGACTGTAACATACGCAAGGCAGAACACGTAGCCAAATTAACCAATGTCATGTAACCACGTAGTGCTAAGCTTTATGGGATTTTGTATAAAAATAGGAGAGAACAAAGAATAAACGTCTCAGTTTCCAAATCATATTGATTTGCTGTCTGAGTCCAGCCTCTACCCTCAACAGATGTCTGTGTGACATCAGAGAGTGTGCTGTGACATCACAGATGGATGTGTGCCATCACAGGGGTCTGTGTGGCATCAGAGAGTTGGCTGTCACATCACAGACGGCTGTGTGACATCACGGAGTGGGTCGTGACATCACTGAGCCTGCTGTGACATCACAGGGGGCTGTGTGACATCACAGATGTCTGTGTGACATCACAGAGTGGGCTGTGACATCACAGAGTGGGCTGTGACATCCCAGGGGGCTGTGTGACATCATAGAGTGGGCTGTGACATCACAGATGACTGTGTGACCTCACTGAGGGGGCTGTGACATCACTGAGCCTGCTGGGACGTCACAGGGGCTATGTGACGTCACAGAGTTGGCTGTGACATCACAGCAGGCTTTGTGACATCACAGGGGACTGTGTGACATCACAGATGGCTGTGTGATATCTCAGGGGGCTGTATGACATCACAGATTGCTGTGTGACATCACAGAGCCATCTGTGACATTACAGGGGCCTGTGTGACATCACAGAACAACAGGTTACAACCACCCCTCCCCCCACCAGGTTCGGGAAAAAAATTATTTCCTCAAAAGAAAGTGAAAGAGACTAAAACCATTAATTTTAACCAACACACAGGAAGGAGATAATAATGCTAAACAATAAAATCTCTCTCGGAGGAGAGAAACCTGGGACGATTTCAGAGTCCTTGTGTAGATGTGGTCTCTCTCTCCTTGGAGCTGGGTCGGCGAGGCCATAGGCCATAGGCTCACCTCTGGGCCTGAAGGAAAATTCTCCCGATGTGTTCTGATGTTGTTGGAACAGTCCAGAGGAGAGAAAAAAAAAATCCAAAGGCCCTGGAACCATGCTGGAGGAAAAAAAGGGAAAAAACCCCCCAAAAAGCTGCCTGAAGAAGCAAAACAAAGGGTGCCTGTCCCGATCCCTCTGCAGAGCTTCCTGCCCTCCAGCACATCCACATCCCACCCAACTTGGGCTCATCCCTCAATTTACTGAGGGGCCCTCAATCCCCTTGTCCAGATCATCAAGAGAGGCATGGAACAGGATCATCCCAGAGGATTCCAGACATCCCATGGAGCCAAATCTCAGGCTCGTGGCTGTTCCATCTCTGGGTGTCCTGGAGACTGCCCATGTCCCAATGGATCTGATTTTCTCCCTGACCCCAAACCTTCCTGTTCTGAATTCTGTTTCCTGGTAAATGGGCACCTCTGCTGATTCCCATGGCTGTGTGGGGTGTGGTGATCCCGGCTGGATTCCCAGTGCCCCTCAAATCTGTTCCATGCCTCCCCTCCACACCTGGATGGGGATAAAATACAAGGAAAGGCTCCTAAGTTGGGAAAAGGGCAGGGAGAGATCCCTCATGGATTCTGGGCAAAAGGGACTTGACTGGGGGATCCTAATTGGATTTATCCCCAGTCAGAATAAGAGTGGGAAAATGAGAAGGAAAAGAAATCCTAAAGCACCTTTTCCCAACCCCTCCCTCCTTCCCGAGTCCCACTTTATTCCCAGTTCTCTCCCTCTTCCCTCCCAGCAGCGCAGGGAGACAGGAATGGGGGTCAGGGTCCTCCTCAGGAAGAGGAGTCGGATCCTTCCCTCCTCCAGGGTGGGTCCCAGGCACGGGGTCAGTCCTTGAGGAATTGCTCCAGGGTGGGACCCCGTGTGATCATAAATGCTCCCAGGAACGTGCTCCAGGTGGGCTCCTCTCTCCAGGGTTCCCCAGGTCCTGCCAGGAGCCTGCTCCAGCACAGGCTTCCCACGGGGTCACGGCTTCCTTTGGGAACCCATCTGCTCCAGTGTGGGATCGTGCAGGGCTTGCAGGTGGATCTCTGCCCCATCACAGGCCCCACCCAGGGGAACCACTTGGACATTGCCAGGGCGGGTGGAACCCAGTGTCCACTGGGACACAGCGCAGCCCAGAGAACCCAAAAGAGCCTGGGGAGCCAATGGAACCTCATGGAACCAAGGCTCCATTGTGACACATCGGGGCCTCGTGGAACCCAGGAGACCCTTGTGACACAAAGGAAACTCATGGAACCAGAAGTCCATTGTTCCACAGCAGGTCCTCATGGAACCCAATAGTCCCCAGTGAGGTATTGAAAGGCAATGGAACAGAGGCTGCAGTGGGAAACAGCGGAGCCTCATGGGATAAAGAGAGCGTAGGGAGCTTACGGAACCTCATGGAACCCAGGCTCTAAAGTGACACAGTGGGGTTTCATGGAACCCAGGGGACTGTAGTGACGTATTGGAATCTCATGGAACCGCAGCTCAAATGTCTCATAGCAAGGCCTCATGGAATGGGGGAGACCCTAGTAAGTCTATGGAACCTCATGGAACCTCATGGAAGCAAGGCTCCAAAGTGACACAGTGGAGCATCATGGAACACAGGGGACAAGAGTGAGGTTCTGGAATCTCTCTGCAGCTCAAATGTCTCATAGCAAGGCCTCATGGAACGCCAGAGACCATGGTGATGCTACGGAACCTCCTGGAACCAAGGGTCCGGTGTGACACAGTGGGACCTAATTGACCATTGGGGCACAATGGATCTTCATGGAACCCAGGGCTGAATGTGAAACACCTGTGCATTATGTAACCCAAGAGACCAGAGTGAGATTATGGATCATCATGGAGCCATGGCTCCGGAATGACACAGCATGGTGTCATGGAACCCAAGAGACCATGGTGAGGTTTTTGAACCTAATGGAACCAAGGCTCCAGTGTGACAAAGCAGGGCCTCATGGATCCCAGGAGACCATTGTGTCACAAACAACCTCATGGAACCGAGTGTCAGCTGTGATGCAGTGGGGCCTTATGGAATCCAGGTGCCACTGGGATGTTTCCATGGCTCATGGGAGCAAGGGGCCCTTGTGACACAGAAGGGCCTCAGGGAACTCAAGAGACCAAAGTGAGGTTATGGAATCTCATGGAACCAAGGCTCCAGTCTGACACAGCAGGGCCTCACTGAATTTTGAGGCCATGGAATATCTTGGACCCAAGGCTCTAATGTGACACAGCAGGGCCTCATGGGGCACAGGCGACCACAAGGAGGAAATGGAACCTCATGAATCTGAGGCTGAAATGTGAAACAGCGGCTCCTCATTAAATGCAGGAGACTATTGTGAGCTTATGGAACCCAATGGAACCAAGGCTCCAATGGGACACAGAGGAGCCTCAGGGAACCAAGAGGCCATAGTGAGGTTTTGGAACTTCATGGAACCAAGGATGCAGTGTATCACAGAAGGGCCTCATGGAACCCAGGAGATGCTGTGAGGTTATGGAAACTCATGGAATCGAGTCTGCAGTGTGACACAGTGAGGCCTCATGGAAGACAGGAGACCACATGGATGCTATGGAATCTCATGGAACCAAAATGCTTAAGTGGCACATCAGGAACTTATGGAATCCAAAACCAGAGTGAAGGTAAGGAAATTCATGGAACCAGGGCTGTAATGTGACTCAGAGAAGCCTCATTGAACCAAAGATACCAGAGTGAGGCTATGGAACCTCATGGAACCAAGGCTCCAGTGTGACACAGCGGGGCCTCATGGAGCTCAGGAGACCATGGTGAGGTATTGGAACCTGGTGAAAGCAAGGCTCTGATGTGATACAGCTGGGCCTCACGGAACACAGACACCACTGTCAGTGCATGGAACTCATGGAACCAAGGCTCAAATGCGAGAAGGGCGCGCCCCATTGAACCCCAGAGACCCTGGTGAGGTTATGGAACCTCACTGAACTGCAGCTCCAGTGTGTCACACAGGGGCCTCATGGAGCCCAGCAGAGCCTTGGGAGGTGATGGTGATGCCTTAGGTTTTAGAGACATCCATGCCATGGGTTCAGGCCTTGCCTGTAGCTTTCCTGAGGATCCGCACACAACCGAGGCGCAGGGATAACATCAGTCCCTATGAAATACTGTATGGCAGCCAGAGCAAATTCCACATGTTCCAGGGGAGATTCACATGAGGGGGAAACTTGATCTCCAGAGATATCTAACGGCTTTGGGTTCCACTGTGCAGAAGCTCCAGAATTACATCGTGTTCTCCACACCCATAGGACTGGACACCCCTGCACATCCCTTCCAGCCTGGACACTGGCTCTGGGTTAAGTGCTGGGACAGTGACCCTCTACAGGCCAAGGGGAGAGGACCATTCCAGATTTTGCTGACCACCCTCACCGCAGTCAAAGTGGCTGGCAAAGGACCCTGGATTCACTACTCCAGAGTTAAGAAGGCTTCTGCTCCTGAAACAACTGAGAAAACAGAGCCTGATACAAATGAAGATGATGTCATTTAAATGATTCTTTTCCTGTGCTTATTATCTACACAGTTGGTAACCCTGACTCAGGTTTGGAACCAAAATTTGCACATGATTCTACTCCGAATTGTATCCAAAGACATTCATTTGGATACAGAGCTAAAAACAGACATTTAAATCAAAGTGGGAAGATCAGAAAAATTTGTTTACAATTTGAGAATTTGCCCAGATCTTACATTATCATATAGCACTCAAAGATAACACACTGAGCTCTGATTATCTTTTCCACATCCTGATTTCATGGTTACCAAACTGGCCCTGGATTAAAGAATTGTTCATAATAATTGTAACTATAATTCTTGTTTATATATACTATTGTTAGATGTGTACAGCTGTTAGACACATATTATTAGTAGATATTTAGAATATTTAGAATAGAGTCTCAACAAGGTAGAGGCCTTGTCAAGCTTCTAAAGAGGGGGAATGATGCCTTAGATTTTAACTTTCATATTTTTCAAATCCTGTACTGCCTGGTGTGTAACTCTGAAGTTTCTTGTAGCCTGTTATCTTCTGCTCTCTCATGCTAGGCAGACATAACAAAGCCTCTCCAGGCCTGCTCTCCAAGGACACTCAGACCATCCTAGGCCCAAAAAATGTAAACCAAAACCTCGAAAGTGGGGGCAAGCTTGGGGAAATGACATCATGAACTGAAGCTTTAATTGGAGAATTTACCCTGATGTAGAAATGAACCTAACTTCTAGAAGTGTGAAGAACTTGTGACCTGCAGTCCATCTTGGGGTCCATTTTGGCAGTAGCCTCTGGACTCCCCAGGGTACCTTAGAAGGCCCTTCAAAGAAATACCTACCTTTATTCCCTTATTCCTGTAAAATCTCTGCTTTTTAGGCAGCCACTTCAGGCATCAATGATTGCACAAAAACCTCTCAGAGACTCAGTGTGGGAAGGAAAATCCAAAGTACCTTCAAAACCTTGAGTATCTCAGAGCATTAATGAGCCCCACTGAGTGTCAATGCAAAGCTCTCAAGGGACTCGTTAAAGCTGATAATTGGAGGCCAGGATTGCACAAACTTCTCAGAGAGTCAGTGTGGAAAGTACCTTAAAAAATCTGCAGTACCCTGAAGCATTAATGAGCCCCAGTGAGTGTTGTTACTGATAAAGAATCTCCAGGGACTCATTAGGGCAGATAATTGGAGGCCAGGATTGCAGGAAGCTCTCAGAGAGTCCCAGGCAAAAGGCAAAGCCAAAGTGCTTGGAAAAAGCTGCAGTCCCTGGGAGCATTGAGGAGCCCCCCAGGGCCATTCCTGAGCAAGGCTCCCCAGGGACTCCTTGCAGCAGATCCCTGAGGCCACTGGGATGTGGGGGGGATGCTGAGGGCAGCACAAGGGGGTGACAGTGCCCAGCCTTGCTGGGGCTGTGCCAGGAGGCCCCAGGGCCTCAGCACAAGGTGTCTCCTCACAGCCCTTGCTGGCACAGACGCTGCTGTGCCCCAGGGCACCAAGACTTGGCTTCTCTTTGTCCCCTCCTGGCATCGCTGCCTCCAGTTCTCTGCTCTGACTGCAGCCTGGGGACACTTTCTCACTCCTGTCCCTCACTGGGACCCATTAAAACTTCAAGAAACTTTGCAGTTCGATTGTGGCTTGAATTCTTGAGAGGTTTCTGCAAGTCCCAGTGAGGGCCTGATGTTGAGGGCCTCAGCAGCAAGGCCCGAGAGGGTCATCAAAGTGCTTGTGCTGTGTCTGTGCTGCTGAGCTGGGCCGGGCTCCTGGCACAGAGGCAGCTCCTGGCAAGCGGCAGCGCTGCAGAGAGACAGCTCTGGCCAGGAGCAGCTCCTGTGCACAGCCCAGCAGGGCTGGGGCACTGCCTGCAGCCAGCCCGGGCACAGCACAGAGGCACCCAGGCCTTCAGCTCAGCCTGGGCTGCCAAGGGGCTGACAAGTGACTGTGGGAGAATCACTGCCAGCCCCTGGCACAGGAAGCCTCTGGCTGCAGGACAAGGCAGCTGCAGCTCCTGCAGGGATCTCCTGAAGCTGCAACATCCCAGTGTCTACGGATTCTGTGAGTACAACTCAGAGCATCTCGAGTGTAGGGGAGGAGAAATGCTCATGAAGCTCTGACATGCTGAGGGTTTCTGATCACTCATAGAATATTTCCAATACAAGGATATTTATGGAAATGAGGAAATTTCCTGAGACTTTGTTTTCAGTTTCCTGCTATTGGAGAATGGTGGGGAGGGAGGATAAATATTAAAGATATTATGAATTTTTTCAGGGCCCTGGGAAATCTGAACTGTTACTTTTAGTGATCAGCAGGTGCACAGGAGATCCCTCATGTGCTTTCAGCCACTGCTGTGCCCATGGACAGCACCAGCATCACCTTGGCTGCACACATCAGGCTCAGTCTGAGCTGTCCTTTCTCCAAGCTGCAAACAGAACCTGCCCCCAGCCAGTGCCCTGCACACAGGCAGCTTTCTGTAGGGCCCAGGAGAGTGCACAGAGATTTGGGGTCTGTGAGTGCTGGCAGGGAGAGATCAGGCACAGGGAAACAGCTCCAGGAGGAAAATCTCCAGGAAGCAGAGTTGAGGTCAGGAAATGAGAGAAAACAAACCCAGAAATGTGGCAGGGAGAGTTTAGAGATCTCCAGAGGATCCCCTCCAGTGCAGCCCCTCCCTCTGAACAAGCCCCCTCCCTGCTGTCCCCCCCAGCCAAGCCTCTGCCCTCAGGGCCGGGGCTCCAAGGCGTGAAGCCCCTCCTGGGCAGGCAGAGCTGCAGCAGAGCCGTGGGGCAGCTCTGCAGCCCCGGGCCCAGTTCCCTCTGCAGAGCACAGGGCTGGGAGCAGCTGCCCGGCACTGGGGGGCTCTGGCAGGGGGCACGGCTGGCTCAGGGTGACGCTGTCCCCAGTGCCCGGCTGTGGGCAGTGCTGCCAGTGCAGCCAGGCCAGGAGCTCCATCTCCCTTCATCCACTGCCATCCCTGGCACTCTTGGCTCTCTCCCCGAGGGTTCCTTCCAAGCTGGGAGCTTCCTCCAGGAACCAAAGCTGTCCTGTAGCATCTTTGTGTTATCTGAAAGCCCCAGGGAGAAAAGCAGAGATGCTACAAGTGTGAAAATGCTGTTGGGGTGGTGAAATGAGCCAGGGGTGTCCTTGGCTACAAATGTGGTGCTGAGACCTTGAGAGAGGGACAGACATTTGGGGGTCTGTGGTGGATCCATCTGCTCCCAGCAGCACCTGGTGATCTTTAAGGGAAACATGGTAGGGTGATCATTCTGCATTTGAGAAAAGTGAAACAGAAAAAATCTGAACATGTCAGAATGACAGAGCATCTCCCCTCACTCTCAACTCATCTCTTTACCTCACAGGACTTGCTCTGCTCTCCCTGAGGGCAGCAGAAATGCTGAGGGTTTCTGGTATCCAAGGATTCCATGGAGAGATGGGGGGAGCTTGAAAACCAAAATCCCAGAGCTCTTAGTAACAAAAAGGGTGTCTGTGTGTTCCAGGGGAGGGTGGATGG
The DNA here is from genome assembly GCA_026261815.1 of Monarcha castaneiventris obscurior. Classification (NCBI taxonomy): domain Eukaryota; kingdom Metazoa; phylum Chordata; class Aves; order Passeriformes; family Monarchidae; genus Monarcha; species Monarcha castaneiventris. Next base: position 1,142 of record JAMPIT010000158.1, on the reverse strand, counting down.
GAAATGGCTTTGATTGTGGTTACAGACATCTGCTCTAACTCTTCACTGTCTTTTTCTTCATGGCAGAACCCAATGCCCAGAGGCAGCAAATGTCCAACAGCAGCTCCATCAGCCACTTCCTCCTGCTGGCATTGGCAGACACGCGGCAGCTGCAGCTCCTGCACTTCTGCCTCTTGCTGGGCATCTCCCTGGCTGCCCTCCTGGGCAACGGCCTCATCATCAGCGCCGTAGCCTGCGGCCAGCACCTGCACACCCCCATGTTCTTCTTCCTGCTCAACCTGGCCCTCACCGACCTGGGCTGCATCTGCACCACTGTGCCCAAAGCCATGCACAATTCCCTCTGGGCCACCAGGCACATCTCCTGCTCAGCATGTGCTGCTCAGGTGTTTTTCTTTATGTTCTTTATCTCCGCAGAGTTCTATCTCCTGACCATCATGTGCTACGACCGCTACGTGTCCATCTGCAAACCCCTGCACTACGGGACCCTCCTGGGCAGCAGAGCTTGTGCCCACATGGCAGCAGCTGCCTGGGCCAGTGCCTTTCTCAATGCTCTGCTGCACACGGCCAATACATTTTCCCTGCCCCTGTGCCAGGGCAATGCCCTGGGCCAGTTCTTCTGTGAAATCCCACAGATCCTCAAGCTCTCCTGCTCACACTCCAAACTCAGGGAACTTGGGCTCATTGTGTTTTCCATTCTTTAGCACTTGGCTGTTTTGTGTTCATTGTTTTCTCCTATGTGCAGATCTTCAGGGTTGTGCTGAGGATCCCCTCTGAGCAGGGACGGCACAAAGCCTTTTCCACGTGCCTCCCTCACCTGGCCGTGCTCTCCCTTTTCCTCAGCACTGCCATATTTGCCCACCTGAAGCCCCCCTCCATCTCCTCCCCATCCCTGGATCTGGCCCTGTCAGTTCTGTACTCGGTGGTGCCTCCAGCCCTGAACCCCCTCATCTACAGCCTGAGGAACCAGGAGCTCAAGGATGCCCTGAGGAAAATGATCACTGGATGCTTTTCAGAAGCAATAAAGTGATGGTTTTGTTCTCCATAGCCTGCAGTGTAAGTCATTGCAGGCCCAGCCTGTCTTCTCAAGTTTTTCATAGAGGTTGTGTGTGTGCAGGGTTTCCTTTTTCATTTTGTGATAATGT